>SEYY01022363.1:80000-120961 GCA_009176605.1 Armadillidium nasatum
AATATTGGGGATAGTGTGTTTTGTATATTGAATCTATGTTTATAGGTTAGGGTGGTGGCCTGACCTTAATCTGGATAGGGTAAATTGGGTTTTGCGTGTGATAATGTGTTTTCTGTATTTGCTATGTCGGGGGGTTGTTCGTTGAGAAGATGATTTGGTTGGCGGATGTTGAGATAATTTTGTATACCGTGGATGTGTTTGATTAGTGGTGTGTTGTTTGCAGTAGGTGGAATGGTTCTGAATATGTTACTGTAGTATGGGGCGGGGGATGATGAAGGTAATTTTAGACGGTTTTGTGTGGTCTTGTAGGGTATAGTGACAGGGGTGTGATATGTCTAGGGTGTTTGTGTAGAATTATATTCATATCATGTCAAGGTGAATACGGATCGGGACTCAGTATTTTTGTTTCTTCTTGTAAATGCTGAATTGGAGTGGTTCTAGTGCAACCTGTGATAATTCGAAGAGCGGTATTTTTTTTTTTTTTTGAAACTTCTCTGTGTTTGAGGGTGGGGTGGCAGGGCACCTGGCTGGAGATGCGTAATTTTTTATATATATATATATATATATATATATATATATATATATATATATATATATATATATATATATATATATATATATATATATATATATATATATATATATATATATATATATATATATATATCACATGGATTCTGAGATAGAATCCATTTTGTTGGATCTAACGTTTCATATTTCAATAGCCTTGTTCAGTAATAGAATAGGATTTCAAAATATCTAAATATTTCAAATTCATTCATTCATAAAGTTTTAATAATAATAACAGAAATAACAGAAAACCTAAAGATTATGAGCATTGAATATTTTCAATCTTCTTTTAACCTTTATGAATTCGGTATATATTAAAAAATTAAAAAATAAAAATAAAAAAAAAATAAATAAATAAAATAAATATCGGTAGTCGGTGACTGGTGATTTAAAATTATTGGCATTGGTTAAAATTTTGGAATCGTTCAATCTCTTTATATATATATATATATATATATATATATATATATATATATATATATATATATATATATATATATATATATATATATATATATATATATATATATATATATATATATATATATATATATATATATATATATATATATATATATATATATAGAGGTGGACCGGATAGTAATTTTTTACTATCCGCGGATGCGGTTGCGGATATTCAATTGCGGATATCCGCAGATGCGGATGCGGATGCGGATAGTTTAATTTTTTAAGAGTTTTTGCCATAGATTCTTGGAATTTTAAATATAATATCCAGAATCTTTGTTACCAGGATGTGGGACGGGGACCCGAACTCTTGAACACCCCACCAACCTCTTTCCCCAACCTCCACCCATTTGGAAAAAGGTTATATATATATATATATATATATATATATATATATATATATATATATATATATATATATATATATATATATATATATATATATATATATATATATATATATATATATATATATATATATAGCCAGTAATTCAATATTACCTTCACACTTCACAGTTTCACATATTCCATTTGAAGTTAATAATTGGTAAGTTATTTTTTAGAAATAAAAGCTTTTGGGGCTCTTTCAGGTGAAAGTTTGGTTCGCTTTTTCGTCGTAAATGAGGCCTGCTCCACTGAAAAGACGCTCACTAGCAACACTAGTTGAAGGACATGCTAAATAAGTCCTTGCCAGCTCAGCAAGAAAAGGGAAACTTTTGCAATTATCTCTCCACCAAACCAGTTGGTCTTTATCTGCCTCCAAACGTGGGAGTTTTAGATAATTTTCAATAATCGATATTGTATCCTTTGACACTTCTGACTGTGATTCTTCATCTCTGCTGGAAGCTAGAAGATCTTTCATTGATTTAGCAATGCTTAAGCTAACAGATTTTGGTTCATTTGTATCTGAGAGCTTTTGCTTTTTCTTGAAAAGGCGTTATTTTAGCTGTTTCTATCATCTCATCGCATAAGCATCCTAATTTGATTTTAACATTCTGAGAAACAAGTGGTTTAAAAAATTTTGTTTTGTACCTAGGATCTAAAAAGGTTGCAATTGTATAAGCATCATCATTTTCCAGGTTTTCAAATCTGTCGTTCATCTCCTTCATTAATGTTTCAGTCATCCTTGAAACTCCCTTAGACTTAATAACATTTGTTAACACAATTTTCAATGTTGAAACAAGTGGGATCACATCTGACAAACATGATTCAGATGAACTTATAGTCTTTGTTAATTCTTCAAAAGGCTTAAGGATATTAATACAATTATTTAAAATGTCATTTTCGTCAGCTGTTAGAGGCTTTATTTTTGTGCTGCTTGAAGCATAAAGGCAAATGGCCTCATTAATTTCGCTCATCCTCTCAAGTATATGCAAACTACTATTCCAGCGTGTTTGAATATCTTGCATGACAGAAAGTGGACGAACATTTAATCTTGTTTGTATTTTCTTCAGATCATTTTGGGCTACAACGGAGTGATTGAAATGCATAGCAATTAGCCTACATTTGGTTATTAAATCGGATACACATTTTTGACTCATAATGGAATTTTTAACTACTATCTGAGTTTGGTGTGCAA
The DNA here is from genome assembly GCA_009176605.1 of Armadillidium nasatum. Lineage (NCBI taxonomy): Eukaryota > Metazoa > Arthropoda > Malacostraca > Isopoda > Armadillidiidae > Armadillidium > Armadillidium nasatum. Next base: position 82,615 of record SEYY01022363.1, read on the forward strand.
AGCAATCTACAATTTTTCACTCTTGCCAGAGAATGTGCTTTTTTTATATTTTTTTTACTATCCGCGAATGCGGATGCGGTTGCGGATATTGGAAAAATGATGCGGATATCCGCAGTTGCGGATGCGGATATCCGGTCCACCTCTAATATATATATATATATATATATATATATATATATATATATATATATATATATATATATATATATATATATATATATATATATATATATATATATATATATATATATATATATATATATATATATATATATATATATATATATATATATATATATATATATATATATATATATATATATATATATATATATATATATATATATATATATATATATATATATATAGATGGATCGGATGTCATTTTTTCTCATTTGCAGATGTTGAATTTACGAAAGTGCGAATTACTGATGTTATTTTTGATGACGATGCAAATGCGTATGCTATTATTATTATTATTATTATTATTATTATTATTATTATATATATATATATATATATATATATATATATATATATATATATATATATATATATATATATATATATATATATATATATATATATATATATATATATATATCTTTTGCTGTGGCGCTGGATATATCGAAGACTTTCGATACAGTCTGGCACAAAGCTTTAATTTCCAAACTTCCCTCTTTCGGAATCTACCCTTCTCTCTGTGACCTCCTCTCTGATTTCCTTTCTGGTCGTTCTATGGCAGCTGTTGTAGACGGCCACCGTCCATCCTTTAAATCTATTAATAGTGGTGTTCCCCAAGGATCTGCTGTATCCCCAACATTTTTTCTGCTTTTTATTAATGACCTTCTCTCTATTACTTCATCTCCTATCCACTCCTATGCCGATGACTCCACACTTCATTACTCTTTTCATTTTGAAAAGCGCCCCTCCTAGCAACAGTTAATAGATGCAAGGAGGGTGGCCATGGATCAACTAACCTCTGATCTATCTCTCATTTCAAATTGGGGCAGAGAAAACAATCGTTTTCAATGCCTCAAAAACTCAATTCCTCCATCTCTCTACTCGTCACAATCTTCCACAACTATATCTTCTTCGAAAACACACAACTCAAACCTTCATCTATTCTTAATATTCTAGGCGTTTCTTTTTCTCGTGACCTTTCTTGGAAAGATCACATTATTTCTCTTTCTAAACAAGCTTCTAAGAGGTTGGGTGTTCTGAGGCGCCTTTAGTATTTCTTCACACCACCCCAGTTGCGTGCTCTGTATAGGGGTGTTGTTCGCCTTGTATGGAGTATGCGTCACACATCTGGGGTGGTTCCACTCATACAGCTCTCCTGGAAAAGGTGGAGTCTAGAGCTTTTCGCCTTATCAACTCTCCTGCTCTCACTAATTCTCTCCAATCTCTTTCTGCCAGTCGAATTGTTGCGTCACTCTCTCTATACTATCGCTATTATACAATGTACACTGCTCTTCTGAACTCTCTCGTCACATACCTCCTCCACTGAGGAGGGCTCGTGCGACTCGTCTTTCTACACAGTCTCATCCTTTCTCTGTCCAACTCTCCGACCCCAGACTTAACCGCTATGCTCAATCGTACATGTACTCTAATGGTAAAATCTGGAACACACTTCCTTCATCTATTTTTCAAACTTCTTATGACTTATGCACCTTCAAACGCCATGTATTAGGTCATATCGGCGTTTAAATAGATCAGATGTCTGACTCCAGGCTACCCTCCTTGCGTCTATTAACTGCTGTTGGGAGGGGTTCCTTTCAAAAGGAAAAAAAGTAATGAAGGGTGGAGTCATCGGCATAGGAGTTGATAGGAGATGAAGTAATAAAGGTCATTAATGAAAAGCAGAAAAAGTGTTAGAAAAAGGACATATCCTTGAGGAACACCACTATTAATAGATTTAAAGGATAAACGGTGACCGTCTACAACAGTTGCTATAGAATGACAAGAAAGGAAATCAGAGAGAAGGATAGATTCCAAAAGAGGGAAGTTTGGAAATCAAAGCTTCGTGAGATTTATCGGAAGCTTTCGATATGTCCAAAGCAAAAGCAAAAGATTCACCGAAATGCCGAAGAGCGGAGGGCCAAGAGTCAGAGAGAAGGGAAAGAAGTTCACCAGTAGAGCGTCTCTTACAAAAGCTCTGAAGCACAGGATTAGTGAACCACAGGAGGGATACCACCAGGACCGTACACCTTCGCAGTGGTAAGCTCAGAGGGAGCAGAAATGACGTCTTTAGAAGAAATTACAATATAATATATATATATATATATATATATATATATATATATATATATATATATATATATATATATATATATATATATATTGATGGATCGCATGTCATTTTTTTTCTCATTTGCGGATGCGAATATAGAATTTTCGTCACGTGATGTGGATGTATAATTTTCGCAAGTTCGGATGCGGATGTTAATTTTGAAGTTGTTCTGCGGATGCGGATGCATCTCACACACACACACACACACACACACACACACATATATATATATATATATATATATATATATATATATATATATATATATATATATATATATATATATATATATATATATATATATATATATATAGATAAAGTGGCTCCTTATTTGCATATGCGTGCCTAAATGTCGTTAAGGGTTGCAATAAAATTTGACTATTAATTTCATTACAAAATATTTGGACGAATTATCACAAAATATTTTTATTCAACATCTAAATTAGAGGAAATATGGATTTAAAAACTGAAATAAATTCGTCTCTATACATAATTTCAACATTTGACTGCGTCTTAAAACATCGCAATCAGCAGCTTAATAAGGAAGCATATTACTATACAGAAGAAATAATACTTAAATTTACTTTCAAGGTTTTTCACTTATTGGGTTGTGCCCGCTAGATACGATATTATATATATATATATATATATATATATATATATATATATATATATATATATATATATATATATATATATATATATATATATATATATATATATATATATATATATATATATATATATATAGTGATGGCATCCTCATTGATGAGGATGCTCCGCATCCGCGGAGCATCCTCAAAAATTAACATCCGCATCCGCATCCGCATCTGCATTTTCGAAAATTTAACATCCGCATCCGCACTTTCGAAAATTCAACATCCGCATCCGCACTTCTCCAAAATTCGACAAAATATGACATCCGATTCATCACTAAATATATATATATATATATATATATATATATATATATATATATATATATATATATATATATATATATATATATATATATATATATATATATATATATATATATATATATATATATATATTCTAAAGACGTCTTTTCTACTCCCTCAAAACTTAACACTAGGAAGGAGTACGGTCCTAATGGTATCCTTCCTGTAGTTCTCAAAACTTATGCTTCAGAGCTTGCACCCTTCCTTGGTAAACTATTTTGTCTACTTCTTTCTACTTTAACCTTCCCTTCTTATTGGAAATGTGCGCTCATTCAGCCTGTGCCGAAAAGGGAAACCCCTCTCAACCCTCTAACTATCGTCTCAAATTTCTTTAACAAACATTGCTATGAACAATTCACAATGAAAGAATTGAGGGAGATGTATAAATGGAAGAAGGGTGTAATTGATAGAGAGGAGGAGGGTGTGCTAAAATGGTTTGGACTTACGTGTAGAATGAATGAGGACAGAATGGTGGGCAAGGTACTTAGATCCGATGTGGATAGGGGTAGGGGGAAGGGAAGGCCGAAGTGGAGATGGATGGATGGAGTGAGAGAGATTTTGATGGAAGTAATTTGAGTTTAGAAGAGGGTAGAAGATTTGTGGAGACAGAGAGATGGAGGGCTGTGGTGAAAGGGGTTGAAAGGTAAGAATAGGTATGTTTGTAAGGGAATTGTGGCGGGCACCACCCCACGAAAGTGGGATAGGTGATAATGAAATATATATATATATATATATATATATATATATATATATATATATATATATATATATATATATATATATATATATATATATATATATATATATATATATATATATATATATATATATATATATATATATGAGCCAACCAGCAAGCTCCTTCGTCAGTGAAAGAGAATACAAAGTAGGGAAATACATTCAAAAAGATAGAATCAAACTATTACCAAAGAATGTAAAAATGCTACTGTTTTTAAAATACAATCTTAGGAGCAGTAACATATTCAACGTCACTGCCCTTTGTTCCTCATTTCACTCCCACAAATTCTAAAACTTATGATGTAAATGTTCAAGAAAATTCTGATAGTGAAGTGATTTAAGTGAATGAATTGTTTATTTTCTCTTATTTTGCATCCATTTTGCCACATCCAATATATAACGAAAGAGTAATGGAATTAAAATCTAAGTTTTTTGTATTTTATTCAATTCAATCCACTATTAATAAGTATAATTCACAATTAACCCCGACAAATAAACCTCGGTTTTCCATGATTATCAAAACAGATTCTATCCTGAAAGCAAAGTGATATATTGATGGCCGTGATATTGCCAAGTGAGTGGAAATGAGGGAAATTGGCCCCCATGCTCTTTCGTAAGGCATTTTTAATCCGATAATTAATCCGGCTAATATCGCTAATTATGTTAATCCGGATAATCCCCTTTATTAATTATTTTAATCCTTTAATCATCGCCCCTTTTTTACCTTTTTAATGCTTTAATCCCTTAATCGCCTCCCCTTTTTTTTCTTTGTATGTGCCGCCAGACACATGACATCCTTTATTTGGCACTCATGTCCCTCAAGCAATAGGGCCAGGGCCTAACTCATGCTTTTTCCCCGAATGCAATTTTTAGCTTTTTTAGCATGTGGCATCCTTGGTTAGACCACTCGCACTTGGCATGAGGGGAGTGCCAATGTCAGCGAGATGCACTTAGGGTTGAGGGGAGTGCTAGTCCTATTGATAGGTGGCACCGAGGGAAGGAGTCATCCGGCACCTCATCCTACAACATTCGGCTACATCCGATGCCTCATTGGCTACAACCGGATACATCCGTGACCAATCAGGATGTAGGCTTTCTTGGTGAACTCGTCACCTTCGTATGCGCACACGTACACACACAGACCTTACCCTGTAAGGTCATAGCAAGGGATATCATGAGTTTATGACATCCTCCGTCCGCCATCTTGAATTTTTGATCACGTGGTTTTCATTTCCGTAGATTTTCTTGACCACGCGATTTCTATCCGCCATCTTGGATTTATGTTCGCCCCCTTTTGGATTTTCTGATCACGTGGTTTTCATTTCCGTAGATTTTCTCAATCGGTTTCCGCCATCTTGAATTTGGATTTCTGTTAACCATTTTTTTCTTGCCACGTGGTTCCCATGTGGGTGCATATGCGCGCACACATTTTCCTCGACGTCATCATCACATGACTTTGAATCTGAAGGATTCAGAGTTAAAAATATTCAGAACCAGATTGATCCTTAAGCCCATATCCGCGAGTGGGTGAATCCCTCCGGGTCCGGGCAGAGTGGCCCGGAAATAACGGAGGTGCGAGAGGAAAGGCGCGGTGCAAAAAATAACGCGGGCGAGACCGCAAGTTGCGCGGAATAACAGGCGCGCGAACGCATGCACATTCATGAAATCATCACGTGACATTTTTTTTTAGAGAATTTATTTTTAGAAAAATTTGAAGTACTTTTTTAGTACTTTTCATTTATTTAATTTTTCGCTTTTTTTTTTTTTTTTTTTTTTCAACACTGCATATTTGCTAACGCACTTTCAAAAACTAATGTAAAAATTTTGTGATGTAATGACCATAAATTTGTGATGCCATACCTTTTCTTTTTTTATTAGCTTCCAAGTCCAGATTTATTACTTGTTATTTAATCATCTCTTTTTATTTTATTTTTCCTTAATATTTTTCATTTACTTTTTTTTTTTTTACTTTATATTTTTTTATCTTTCATTTTTTTCATATTTTTAAAATTTATGAATATTTTATACCTTCACGTAGTAAAACACTTAATTAACACATGAAATGGCGATTGATACACACATACTTGTTAATTCTCGTGTATTCGTACAAACATCCATGTTCAGCGTAAATAAAACATGAAATAAAGAATTCAAAGAATGAAAGTAAGCAAATGTCTTATCTTATTTCATTTATTACGTAATTACTAACAATATAATCATTAAAAGATACATTAAACCAAAAGATCTTCACCATTGAGAAAAGGTATTGAAACTGGAATATTGTTTATAATAAGTTTTATAATCACTAATATGGATTTTAACATTTTTTTTCTTTAAGTTAATTTATAATCTGTTACATCACGAATTTTATTAAGAGCTTATGATAATAGTTATTTTCTTCTTAATACGTACCATATTAATCACAAAGGTTTTTTGACTAATAAATGAAGATTTCTTAATAAAACTTTGTAGAATGGGAGGCCCCATATTCTCCAGTAACACTTTCAAAAGTTTGTGGTTCCTGTCTCCTCTTTCAAAGATGCCGTAAGCTGTATACGATGATTAAGTTCTTTATCTGATTCACATAAAACAAGTAATTTTCCTTTAGCAGTACGAGCCGAAGCAGAGACTTCATCTGTAGATTCCACTCGTTTACATTTACATAATGATCGAATAAAACTTCCTAATTTACGGATAAATTTCGAAATCCCCATGATGGTGTTGCTATGAAGTATAAGTAGAGATAATGAGAGAGAGAAATATTTCAGGTGGTCTTCGCATGTGTCTACACTCTATAATGTTTTAATGATTTATGATTCAATTTTCGTGATCTCTGACTTCCGTAGTTTCAAGATTATGTCCAAAAATGTTTTTGCATAAGTCCCAGTAACACTAAATCATATGTAATATATTTTTTTTCAAATTTTCAATTCCGACTAGTGACATAATAGATTACGGTTTGAAACATCTATAAGTTACGGTAATCGCTATCATTAAAGTAGTTTCCAATGTTCTCTGAAATGATAAGTAAACTTCACTGCTTAATGATCTAGTGATTAAAGGCTATCCTTTCATCGTGTAAACTTTTCAACTTAATATTGTTGATTTAAAACACTATTTGTCACTAATATAATTAGTAATATGTTTGCATATTTGAATTAATTCTTCAGGACTGATATTCGTGGACTCTCTGATTGATCAAAGGGAAATCCACATGTAAAATATTCATGACCATCTGGCTTTCATTTATATGGTAAAGAAGTTTCACTTTTTGGAATTTTAACTTCCCATGTTACAAAATCTTCAATGACTGAACTGTATAACGCCGAAGATGAAACCTGTTCGTATCAAGAATCAAGATGGAATATAAACTAAATAAAGATATACTCCATGTGGAATCTGATGCTAAACCGAAAGCCGATTGGGTCGTATTAATCAATAAGACCCGATAAGATTTGACGTCACTAGAGCTGAAAGCTGATTGGCTAATAAGAGTATAGAGATATTTATTCAGTCATAAAACATCTTAGATAATTCCGTTCTAGCATGAAATTACCTAAATATTTTATAAAAGTATTAGAAGTGGGTGATTAAGGTGAAAAGGAAAAATAATCACGGGTTACTCGAGTCCTTTCAGGGGATTATGACGTTACGATAAATAATTCGGGTTCGTATTTTACAGATAAGAGCTCGATATTTTTATCTTAATATTTCATCACGATAAAAGGATTAAGATTTCTTTCGGGGGAAGAGGGAGGATGATTGTGGGGAGGGAAAAGGATACCGTATAAAAGCAACGAATCTCCGAGTCTTTGAATTAGATTCTGCTGATACCTCTTACTTTCAAGATGGGTTTTAATCGCGTCTTCAAGTGTATTATTAGAGTTCCTGAACTTTTGAATTTGGAAATCAAGCATTTAGTTATGAAGTTCGCTTTTCAACGAAGAAACAGTTAGCATTATTTTAGTTGTTCCACTTCTGTGCCTAGTAAAAATAGGCCAGTTTATCTCGGATAGTCAGATGAGAGAAATTTTTGAAACTTCATTTCTAGAGTTATAAACAAGATACCCAATTATTCGAAGCAAAAATACCTAGAGACGAAATCTTTTCATATTTTAAACCTATAGTAGGTGAAAAACGTATAGCCTAAGTTATATATCAAACTCTGAAGCTCAAATTTTAGATGTAAGGCTAAGAATCCATTGCAAATCATATGATTATGGAGATAAGATTATGGATTTACAATAAGAGGAGCAGCACAAGTACGTGGTTTTAGAAATCGTGTGAATTTGAAGTAAAAATGAAAAAAACATATGCAATAATCTATGTAATGTATAGAGATTTGAAAAATGAAGATCTTAACTTTGTAAGTATTGAAATAATGGAGAAGGATGATAGACTCGATTTCGGAAAACGATGGAGCAACGAGGAACTGAAACCACAGATTAAGGATCCCGAAGCAATACATATTCCGGGTAATGGTATATTTCATTATATAAATTTTCGCTGTAGAACAGATTTAAAATAAACTATTGACTTGTAGGATATGCTAGATTCTAAATTATAATATATCTTTAAGTGATAATTTTGTTAATAAAAGGATGTATGTACAGTCGTGAACAAAAGTTCGTTCCCATTAGGCTGGAAATAAATATTTATATAAAATGGGGATCATTTCAGGTTCAGCCAAAAACAGTTCAATTAAGCCCCTCTCAATGTTTTTATTGTCTTTTTATTCAAAATAGAGCTTTTATGAAATGATTTCCATTTTATATAAATATTTATTTCCAGCCTAATAGGAACGAACTTTTGTTCACGACTGTACATAATATAAATGTTAAGTTAAAAAATCAATGCTAGGTGATATATTTGCTAATAAAACGTTATTATCTTTTGTTAATTGATAGTATTAAAAACATTAATAAAACATTGTATTATAATCTTTTGTTAATTGATAGTATTATAAACATTAATAAAACGATGTAAGTAATATTATAAATGTTAAAAGTTAATAAATCGATGTTAAGTGATATTTGTTAATAAAATATAGTTGTGGTGATATGTGTTAATAAAACGATATATTGGTATCATTTTCAAGTAATAAAATTGTTAATTAATCTTGAATTGAAATCACCTTTGTTTTCTTTACCAACACTATGCATATATACTTTTGTTTTAAAATACTCTTGTTTATTCTTGTGAATGTATTTGAAAAGGATCGATGTTGATAAGTTTATGTTCCGTAGCTCCACAACATGTTTAATAGCAGGGTCTACAGTTGTGGAAAAACATTTTTATTAATATATTAAAACAAGTAATCTTTGAAAACCCAGCCACAAAAATTATCTAGTATTATGGTGTTTACCAAGAATAATTTAAAGTAGTAATTGACTTTCATGAATGTATTTATGATTTATGATGGTTATACTATTCAAAGTATAACAGATCATAAATAATTGTTAGATAATTTGATGCATAAATTAAATGGGGATATTGCTGATACATTTAGTTTATTCTCATCATATGAATATTTCTGCACTTTTATAATTCAAAATATCTTCTATCAAAACGGTTAAATGAGATATTTCGTTAATCACTCAATAATTATTGTTATTTGGTCAAAGACGAGTACGAGTTAAGTAAATACATTATCAATACAAATGTTTCCGACTCATCGTAAAGAACGTATTTATGATATAGTAGTCTCTTCAAGGTATAACAGATCATAGATAATTATGTTAGATAATTTGATGCATAAATTAAATGGGGATATTGCTGATACATTTACAGTTTATTCTCATCATATGAATATTTCTGTACTTTTATAATTCAAAATATCTTCTATCAAAACGGTTAAGTGAGATATTTCGTTAATCACTCAATACTTATTGTTATTTGGTCAAAGACGAGTACGAGTTAAGTAAATACATTATCTATACAAATGTTTCCGACTCATCGTAAAGAATTTCTAAAAAATATATAAAGAGTTAACATCTATGCCGCATGGTTATTTGTTGTTATCTTCAACCAACGAGCAAATTTAGAGTTCTGCTAAATACAAATATTTTACCTAACGAAATAGAAACTGTATACATAGCTGAATAGTGAGTACACTGGTTAAAGAATACTTACCTATTATGGTTAAATTTTAAAAAAATAAAGTCTAAAGATAAACGGAAATTAATCATTGAAGTGTGCATCCGAGATTTGCTTAAATCTATCTAATAAAAGGAAACCTTCCTTTAAATAAACCTCAGTTAAGTTACGCCGTCATAGGAACATCATTCGAAAACTTGCTCATTAAGTAAAAAATCTTTAAAAAAAGTTACTGCAAAAAGGAGGTGGAGTATTCCTACCTCTGCTTTTCTCAGTTATCGGTCCTTCATTTTCTAAATTAATTCCACAATGAAGAACGATTATGAGAAAATGAGAAATATATCTGAACAACAACAACCACCACCTTATAGTTTGTACGGTCCTAAAGCTGGAAAAAGTAAACAATTATGAAAAGGAATTAATTGTCTTGTACATGAATATTCATGAAAAGAGTATTTTGGATCAGGATGCAATACAATCATTAGTAGGCTTAAAAGAATTGCATCAATCTTTATCAAGTAATTCTACAGAAAAAAGTGCCAATGACATCTAATAAAGAAGAAAAAGGATTTCAACACATTTTAGAAGTGTCCATCTATCTGATCTAGAAATAATGGAATTGCATTATACAATATTTAAAAAGATCAGATTTCATGGGATAATTCAGGACAGATTATTATACATGGATAAAGTTACAGGATCAAGCATTATAGATCTCATATCGGATCTCACAAGAGTGGAAGAAACCGTCAATAACAGGTTGGCCCAAGATTAAACAAGAACTTCAAGCAAATTTCCCCAAAAGCCTAATACAAAATAAACAAAGATTATCTGATTTGGAAAGCATTCCATTTAGCCCCAGCCCAGAAATAACTTCCAGGTACCTCTTTTGCCTCAGTCAGGTCAAAAAAGAAAAACGTAAATATTCCATACCCTCAGGCTAAAAAATTAAGAAAAGCAAGCATGGTTTCGTAACTGTATAAGAACCTGATTTTTCATGAATCCTGTATATTTTTTTCATCATAAAAAATTTATTTTTATATTCTTTGTTGTAAACAAAAAATTTATTTCTTTATATAAATATCCTTGCTTATTTGTTTGTATATCATTTTTCGGTGCTTTCTTTTATCTTGATGAAAAAAATACTTATATTGGAAAGATTGGTGTTTGATTGTTTATTTTTTAATTTAAAAAGTTTTTTTTTACAATTTTTGCGCTTCACGGCGTAATTTTTCCAAAATAAAATTTAAAATTAATTTATTTCACTCAAATTCTCGATTTAATGTTAAAGATGTGGATCGTTGAAAATGAATTGTGAATATAATTTCTCTTGGTTTCATAAGAATATTTTAAATGAAACTGATGCAGAGATGTTTTCAGAAATACAAAATTGCTATTGATAATAAATAATTTTTTTGATTAGGTTAGGTTAGGTTAGGTTGTGTTTGGTTGTTAGCTCACGATTTATATAAAACTATTTTCTCTAGGTTTGTGCCAATTCAGTGTCAACTTCTGAGCCAATTGGAGGACATGACTTCACTTTTCAAATAGATGAGATTTTCAAAGCGTAAAAATCATAAAGGACGCTATATATATATATATATATATATATATATATATATATATATATATATATATATATATATATATATATATATATATATATATATATATATATATATATATATATAAATAAATAAAAAGTGAAGCTCAAAAATGTTTTATACGCATTTTTCTATCATTAAAAATTATCTTCATTTTTAACTTCTAAGTAAAGACAGGCGGAGAAACCTTTCCGATCTAAATATTTTTTCATCAAGATAAAAGATCAAAGGTCCCATTTTTCTTCATGAATCCAAAGGAAGTGGTAGATAATTATTTTTCTGATGCAAGTTATCCGCATAGTTTTGGTGGATTTTCTAGATTCGCGTCACAGTTTCCTCATGTAAATACAAAAAAGATGAAATAATATTTATCAGGTAAAGATGCGTTCACGTTACATAAATATGCACGTAAAAAATTTGAGTGAAAACTGAAGTCTATGGCACTGATCATACATGGCAGCTGGATTTAACAGATATGATTAAGTATAGTTCATATAATAATGGATTTCGTTATAAATTATTCGCCATTGATATATATTTAAGATATTTATGGTTAAAACCTCTAAAAGATAAACTGTCTCACCGTAGCTAAATCTGAGATAATGAAGATGATAGATATCCCAAGTTCATGTGGACAGATAAAGGAAGAGTTCCTTGGTAAAGAATTTCAAGCTATTGTTACCGAATACGATATAGGATATTATAACACTTTTTTCAGTGAATAAAGCCGAAATAGTTAAATGTGTACAACGAACTATCAAAGAAAGTATGCACAGATAAATTACAAAAATGAATACCCTTAAATATATTTATATTTTAAGAGTTGGTATATTTCTATAATCGATCATATCATCGTACAATAAGAAAATTTCATTTGAAATGTTAACGACTATGCCTGTAATAATAATAAACTTGAAATAAAAGAAAACGAATTAAAAGGGATATTACGTTACGTGTATCAAGATCTACATACAAATTTAAGAAAGAATATACACCGAACTGGTCTCAGGAAGTATTTCAAGTAGATAAAAATTTCCTCGCGATGGTTTAAAATTATATTATCTAAATATAATTTAAGGTGAAGCAGCGAAAGTTGGATTTTATGAACAGGAGGTAAAAAAAATAAGTTTAGATCCTAAACAGCTTTATAAAATAGAAAAGGTAATAGGGACTAAGGGAAAAGGGAAAAGGGAAAAATAAAATGTATGTCATAAAATGGCAAAGTTATCCTGACAAGTTTAAGTTTTAGTTATATAAAAGCATCAGAGTTAAGAAAATATTAATCATTCTATATCGAGATCATAGAGAGTGAAGACCATTTTTACCAAACTCTGCCGTCTTCGGTATCTATGGATTTACAACCTGATAATAAAGTTTCAGACTTTACTACTGAATTAATATTTCCTACACAACTGGAGAGAAATAGATCGGATTGGACGAATTGATTTTAGATATGAATATTGAAAATGTAACTTCAAATCGTGTAGCTTTAGTGATTTACAGAAGTGTTAAATTCATTAAAAATACATTAAAAATATCTTATGTGACAGGGTTAAGTTCTGTAAAACGCAACGATGTTAATTTTTATTGTGAGGAGTTTTATGTAAAGAGGGAACTATACAAGTCTCTCCCGACTTATTTAGATACTTAAATAGTAGATTTTTACCGAGTTGAATATGTAGATTTATTTTTTCAAACTAATAAAGCTCCAAATGAAGATTATGAACTCATAACTAAGGTCTGTAATACATGCAAATTTGAAAGATATATTTAATTTCCAATGCTCAGACTGGTTTCGTAAGTGTATTTACCTCCGAATCACCTTTAGACGAATCAATACAGCATAATTCCTCTACGTAATTTAATGATACTTAAATACTTTTGAATAATACTTAGAAAAAAGATGCTGTAGAAGTAGAACAAACTATTCAATTAACGTGTAATCCTTCAGAGTTGCTAAGGAATCCAGGTATGGCGTACATATACACAGATATTGTTGAGCATCAGTATGTTGGAAATACAAAAGCACCTGTACTAAGAGTTTTTCATATTCCTCGTGACAGAGTCCTAACAATTCTCAGTGTACACTATTTCCCATTGAGTAAGTCTTATTTGAACTCGGTTCGTATTTATATGAGACGTCGAAGGCAACCCTTATCCATTCACTAATGGTACAGCATTGTGAGTGCACATTAGAAAGCTCAGACAGTAATAATAATAATATAATAATAATAATAATAATAATAATAATAATAATATAATAATAATAATAATGGAAAGAGTTTTTAGGTGAATTAGAATGCAGAGGGTATGGCCTCGTGGTTTTATTCACTAAATTAATGAGGGACATTGCCTATATTTAAATCCGGTGAAAAATATCTCGCTAAAAAGGTTGCAAAGACAGGAGTAAACACACTAGCGATGTTGTAGGTGTTAACCCACATGAAGCCTTAAAAAGTCGTATTGTTGTCTCTGAAGAAATGTTTGATGATAAATGAAAAATACGTGGCAAGATTACTGGAAGTGATGTTAGTAATGAGATAAAAGGGAAGAAAAAAGATTGTAAAGCATCGAGTAAAGAAAAAAGAAATTGATGTATTTGACTTTTAGGTAAGTACTCATCCACGAATTAGTATATATAAGGACTATGATGTTGATTCATTATTCGCTTAGTTCTCGTAAAAGCAAGATATACTTTCTTCATCCCGCAAGTCTAGACTGTTGCAAAACAGTGAATCTCTTTTCCATGAACACTACTCGGTGTAGGTGAAACCAGCTCTATCAGTATTAACTCTGTACTCTCTATTACGAACGCAGATGTCTCTTTAGAATTTAACGTACCGGACACTTCAGACCAATACCTTGACCCATCCAATGTTTTTTTATATTTAAAAGTAAAGTTAGTAAATGCTGGTGGTTCAGACCTTTCAAGTCCTAATGATCATCTTGTGAACAATGAAACAAATTTCCTATACACGTGCTTTAGTCAGATTGAAGTATTTTTAAATGAAATATCTTTAGGTGCATAAGCTGCAAGTTATCCTTACAGGAGTTATATTGAACACTTATTAAATTACTCAAACGACGCGAAACAATCTTCATTTACGATCGTTTGGGTTTTACAGTTTCAAAGACATTGAAAAACATCAGAGTAGGTGTGTTAAATCCCGAATACATGATTATGGTAGAATAAATGGGGATATATTCTCACAAGACTTATACTACCTTCTGCGGATACATATGTATGGTTCATAAGACCTACCGCCCCATTTGCAGTAGTGTACTGAGTGCTGCTAACGCTACAACTGAGGCACCAAAACCTGCATTCCAGTTATTAAATGCCTATTAATATGTAAGTAAGAAAAGTAAAGTTATCTCCACAGAAACATTTAGAGAATGAGAAATATCTTCTTGAGACTGCCGCAAAATATCCTGTAAGAAGAATCGAGACTAAAATTTCTAATTTCACATAAGGATTATCAAATATTAATATTTTGAATATAGTTAATGGCAGTCTTCCACAGAAAGTAATAATTGGAATTGTAAACCATAATGCATATCCAGAAGGTTATAAAAAATCTCCATTCAAGTTCACACATTTTGGAGTTAGGGCCATCAGTTCACATGTAAACGGTCAACATACGGAAGAGGTTTTACAATGGAATGCATTCATTGTGTTCACAACCTTTTAACTATTTAATTTTAAATACTGTAACTTGTGGTGATAACAGGACAGCTATTGATTTTAATTCATATGTTGAATAGTAGTTTGTATGCTTATGATCTTACGCCCGATTTTTTAGCGTGTAATGCTCATCATCTCAACATTGCAAGAAAAGGAATATTGGGACTAAGCTTAACTTTTGACAAAGCATTAACCTCTCCTCTTTGTTATGGCATATATGGAACATCCTCAACTCATCGGGATTGACTGTCAGAAATGTAATCTTGAATTATTAATGAACGAAGAAATTTTAACGTTTTTAAAAATGGAAAAAGATTTTTAGGCGTGTTTGCCTGTATGAACTCGTCTCAGTAAAATTGGAAATAGATTCAAGCTTTATCTTCAATACATAGCCTTAAATTGTCAGCGATGGACATTGGATCTCCGTTTATAAAAAAAATTATAAAAAAAAATTTAAAAAAAAATTAAGTTTATTTTATTGATTCACTAAATTTGTAATTTATGCTAGGTCATCATTATGTAACTTACTTTTTTAATAATATTTATGTAAATACATTTGTTTTCCTATACAACCGCTTAACTCTAGCTTGTGCTAATTATATTGCATTTATTTTTAAAAATGTTTTCTAAATAACGTATCTTTTAATAAAAATATATTTAATATTAAAAAATTGTATGTGAATGATTATATTGTTAGTAATTACGTAAATGAAAATAAAATAAGACATTTACTTTCCGTCTTTGAATTCTTGTTATTTCATGTTTTATTTACACTGAACATGAATGTTGGTATGTATACACGAGAATGAACAAATGCGTGTATTTGTGAGTGTGTATCAATCACCCTTTCATGCTTTACAACGAAAAGGTATAAAATATTTATTTAAATTGAAATGAATTTTAAATAAAAAAAATAAAAATAAAGTAAAAAAATAAAAATAAAAATTTTTAAATGAAAAAGATAGGATTGTTTAAGTTAAATAAAAATTATCAAGTATGGATTTAAATGCTAAGAAAAAAGATGACATCACAAGAATTTATGGTCATGACATCACAATATTTTTACATTCTTACGTTAGCAAATATGCAGTGGCAAAAAAAAAAAAAAAAAAACAACAACAACATCGATGAATCATAAACATTAAAAAGTGATTAATATTCTTCTAAAAATAACGTCTAAAAAAAAATTCACGTGATGACGTCATGCTGTACATGCGTTCGCGCGTCGAGTTGCGTTATTCCGAGCGTCTACTGGATAATGCGACGTGCAGTCGTGCCGTTATTCTGCGTCCGCCGGGTAGTGAGACGTGCGGTCTCGCCCGCTTTATTTCCGCGCCGTACCGCCTGAGCCCGATAGGATTCACGACCCCGCGGATATGGACAAGGTTCAATCGGGTTCTTAAATTTTTTATTCCGAATCCTTCGGATTCAGTCACATCAAGAAAAATCAAGATTGCGGATAGAAATTACGTAGTCAAGAGAAAATCTACGGTTATGAAAACGTGATCAAATATCCTAGATGGCGGATGGATATCATAGTCTCATGTAAGCCCATGCCATGACGTCACAAGGTAAGGTCTGTATGTGTACGTGTGCGTGTGTGCAGGTGACGTCATCACTGAGTGTGTCTGCAGCTTGATTGGTCAAGGATGTATTTGTTTGTAGCCAATGAGGCATCGGATGCTGTCGAATATGGTGCCGGATGACTCCTTACCCTTAGTGACATCTACCGATGGCACTGGCACCCGACTAAGCCCTCAGTGCCATCTGTCGCTAGGAGTGGCTTAACCAAGGGTCAACGTGCTAGAAATGACACTCAGAAGAGCATGAGTTAGGCCCTGTTACTTGAACTTGATAGATATGAGTGCCAAATAAGAAACGGCATGTTCCTTGCTGCACGTAAGGAGGGATTAAAGGATTAAAAAAGGGACGAGACTTAAAGGATTAAAGAATTAAAAAGGTAAAAAGGGGTGGGGATTAGGGGATTAAAAATTCATAAAGGAGATTATCCGGATTAATTATCGGTTTTAGCCGAATTAACGGATTATCCAATTAATCAGATTAAAAATACCTCACGAAAGAGCGTGGATGCCAATTTCCGCATCCGCACTTTCAAAAATTCAACATCTGCATCCGCATCCGCACTTCTCCAAAATTCGACATCCGCATCCGCAAATTAGAAAATATGACATCCGATCCATCACTAATATATATATATATATATATATATATATATATATATATATATATATATATATATATATATATATATATATATATATATATATATATATATATATATATATATATATATATATATATATATATGCGAATTGTAGATCAAGAGTGAGGGTGAAGAGAGAACTATCGGATTGGTTTAGCATAGGAGTGGGATTGAGACAGGGATTTGTAATATCTCCATGTTATTTAATCTATTGATGAATGGTTTACTTAGAAAAATGGAGAGAGAAAGGAAGAGTATTACGTTGAGAAATAGGGAGGGTGAATGTGAAGTGAATGTTTTACTTTTTGCAGATGATGCGGCATGTGTTGGTGGCAGAATCTGGAGAAAATATGAGAATACTTGTGAGAGAGTTTGAAGGGAAATGTGCAAACACGAGATTGAAATTCAATCCAGCGAAGAATAAAGTTATGAGGATTGGAGGTGGGGATGAGGAAATGTGGAGGGAGGAATTGGTTTGTAGAAGTGTGAGAATGGAAACTTGAGGAGGTGAATGAATTCAAATATCTAGTAATGTTGGATGGAAGGTAAGGGTGGGACGGAAAAAGGAATAAACAACAGAGTGGTAGAAGGAATGAAAGTATTGGGGGGCCTAAGAAAAGTATGGAAGAAAGGAAAAATCTCGAAAGAAATAAAGATAAGAATGTTTGAATGTATGTGTTCAACTTCTGTATTGTATGTGTGTGAAACATAGATGATAAGTGCTCGGTCGAGAAAAAGTTTCAATGTCTTTGAGATGAAAGATTTGAGAGCGATATATAAATTGAGGAGGATTGATAGGATTAGAAATGAAAGGATATGGGAGATGTGTAAATGGAAGAAGGGTGTAATTGATAGAGAGGAGGAGGATGTGCTAAAATGGTTTGGACATATGTGAAGAATGAAAGAGAACAGAATGGTTGGCAAGGTACTTAGATTTCATGTGGATAGAGGTAGGGATAGGGGAAGGCCGAAGTGGAGATGGATGGATGGAGTGAGAGTGATTTTGATGGAAGGAATTTGAGTTTAGACGAGGGTAGAAAATTTGTGGAGACAGAGATGGAGGGAGGTGGTGAAAGCGTTGAAAGGTAAGAATAGTTATGTTTGTAAGGGAATTGTGGCGGGCACCACCTCACGAAAGGGGAAAGGCGATAGTGAAATAAATAAATAAATAAATAAATAAATAAATAAATAAATAAATAAATAAATAAATAAATAAATAAATAAATAAATAAATAAATAAATAAAATTGAATATATATATATATATATATATATATATAATATATATATATATATATATATATATATATATATATATATATATATATATATATATATATATATATATATATATATATATATATAATTAACATCCGCATCCCCATCCTCATCAAAATTAACATCCGCATCCGAACTTTTCGAAAATTCAAAATCCGCATCCGCATCCGCACTTTCGAAAATTCAACATCCGCATCCGCACTTCAAAATTCAACATCCGCATCCGCAAATTGGAAAATATGACATCCGATCCATCACTAATATATATATATATATATATATATATATATATATATATATATATATATATATATATATATATATATATATATATATATATATATATATATATATATATATATATATATATATATATATATATATATATATATATATATATAAAGGCCTGAGGCCTAATTTTCACTCTGGAGTTGGGAAAAATATCTTGGTCGAAGGAGGCCGACATGTTCAAATACATGGCGTTTGAAAGTATGTAAGTCAAAGAAAGTTGGGAAAACAAAGGGAGTGTGTTCCACACTTTACCAGTATAGTACATGTAAGACTGAGCATAGCAGTTAAGTCTGGGGTCGGGGAGTCAGACAAAGAAAGGATGACTAGATAGCAAGAGCTCTTCTCAAAGGAGAAGGTATGCGACGAGAGAGTTCAGAAGAGCTGTGTCCATTGTAATAGTGATAGTAAAGAGAGTGACGCAACAATTCGTTGGGCAGAAAGAGATTGGATAGAGTAAGAGCAGAAGAGATGATTAGACGAAAAGCCCTAGTCTCAACCTTTTTAAGAGCTGTATGAATGGAACCACCCCAGATGTTTGAAGTATACTCCATACATGGGCGAACACCCCCATAGAGAGCAAGAAATTGGAGTGGCGTGAGGAAATTCTGAAGGCACCTCAGAACACCCAATCTCTTAGAAGTTGTTTAGAAAGAGAAGTAATGTGATATTTTCAGGAAAGATAACAAGAAAACGCTAAGCCAAGAAAACTAAGAACAGATGAAGGTTTGAGTTGTGTGTTTTTGAAGAAAAGATCATAGTTGTGTGGAAGATTGTGTCAAATGGAGAGATGGAGGAACTGAGTTTTCGAGGCATTGAAAGCAACTATCTTTTATATGCAAAAATATGAAACACATGACACATCAGAGGTTAGGTGCTCTAATGCTACCCTTCTCGAGTCTATCAACTGCTGTTGGGAGGGACGTCTTTCAAACTGGAAGGAGTAATGATGGGTAGAGTCATCAGCATAGGAGTAGATAGATGAGGTAATAGAGAGAGAGAGAGAAGGTCATTAATGAAATGCAGAAAAAGTGTTGGGGATAGGACAGAAGTCACAGAACCCTAAGGAACACCACTATTAATAGATTTAAAGAAAGAACGGTGGCCGTCTACAACTACTACTATAGAACGACTGGAAAGGAAATTAGAAAGATCACAGAGAAAAGAATAGATACCAAAAGATGGAAGTTTAGAAATCAAAGGTGTGTGCCAGACTCTATCGAAGGCTATCGATATGTTAGGCACCACAGCAAAGGATTCACCGAAATGCCGAAGAACAGAGGACCAAGAGACAGATAGAAGGGAAATAAGATCACCAGTAGAAGAATTGAGATGTTTCCAAATCTTCCTGTTAAGGATAGATTCGAAAACTTTAGAGAGAACAGAGGTCAAAGAAATGGGATGGTAGTTAGAGGTTTGAGATGGGTCCCCTTTCTTTGGCACAGGTTGAATGAGCACACGTTTCCAATAAGAAGGGAAGATTGAAGTAGAGAGACAAAGACAAAATAGCTTACCAAGGTGGGGTGCAAGCTCAGAAGCACAAGATTTGAAAACCACAGGAAAAATATTATCAGGACAGTACGCCTTCTTAGTATTAAGCTCAGAGAGAGCAGAAATCACTCACTTAGAAGAAATAATATTTTAGGTATGAGTTGGAGGGGGCTGAATTAGAGGCAAAAGTTTGAGCTAAGAGTTCAGCTTCAGAAGGTAAAACGATAGTTGTGACATTGAAAATACTAATGGTGGAAAAGAGGAAGAAGCAAAGTTACAGATGACACTTTTTACAAAATGGCAGGAAGAACGTGAAGAAACAAAGATTATTGCATTTTTCTTCAGATTAATGAGTTTTTAGTGTCACAAAATAGATTTAGCACGATTTCAGGATGAAATATATGTTACATGACTTTCTAGAGTTTGATGATATATATATATATATATATATATATATATATATATATATATATATATATATATATATATATATATATATATATATATATATATATATATATATATATATATATATATATATATATATATATATATATATATATATATATATATAGTATATATATATATATATATATATATATATATATATATATATATATATATATATATATATATATATATATATATATATATATATATATATATATATATATATATATATATATAGCACTGTCCTTATCCAAATCATTTAGGCATAAAAATTTTAGCCTCTGGTGTATATATATATATATATATATATATATATATATATATATATATATATATATATATATATATATATATATATATATATATATATATATATATATATATATATATATATATATATATATATATATGCCATCTACATCAACAAAGCATTTGAGTCCCTAAACATAACCTCATACAAAAAATCCTACATTCACCTATACCCAACAATTATAAAAAATGTATTTCCAACTTCCTCTCTGATCATACAGCTCGTCTTCAACAAAAACCATCTTTCAAAAACAGTAAAACTAAGAAATGGTGTACCACAGGAGGCCATCCTATCTCCTCTATTATTTAACCTGTACACAGAATACCTACCCCCCCCACAAACACCAGATATAAAACTAATAATATATGCTGATGACATATCCATTACGATACAAAACCCTTCCATACCCACAGCCACCACACTCACTCAATCATACATCCAACAACTGGAAACATGGCTAAAATCAAGCAGAATGACAGCTTCCCCCGAAAAATCCTCAATTATTCTCATTACTGCTGATGGACACCAATCTTCTCTCCACCCCCACGTAAAACTAAATAATACCCTCATTCCTTTAAATTTCCAAAGATCCTAGGCCTCACAAGACAAACTTCACCTTCTCAAAACATAACCAACACTGCAAACAGGAAATTAATCATCATTCCAACACTGTCACAAAACAATTTCAGTAATGAACTAACCACCTTCATCATAGCAGACAAACTACATCAGACCAACACTTAATTACACATCTCAAGCCTGGTACCCTGCCACCTCACCCTCAAACACAGAGAAATTACAAAAAAACAAAACAAAAAATACTGCTCTTTGAATCATCACAGGTTGCACTAGAACCACCGCAATTCAGCATTTACACAAAGAAACAAAAATACTCCCAATCCGTGTTCACCTAGATATGATTAGGAACCCAATTCTACACAAACACCCTAGACATATCACACCCTTGTCACTATACCCTACAAGACCACACAAGACACTGTCTAAAATTACCTCCATCATCCCCTGCCCTATACTACAGTAACATTCAGAACCATTCCACCTACTGCAAACAACACAGCACTAATCAAACACATACACACCATCATAACACTAAATTATCTCAACACCCGCCAACCAAATCATCATCTCAACGAACAACCCCCCACAACATAGCAAATACACAAAACACATTACCACGCAAAACCCAAATTACCCTGTCCAGATTAAGGACAAGCCACCACCCTAACCTACAAGCATACAAACATAGATTCAATATACAAAACACACCATCCCCATTCCTCAATATGTCAAAGATGTATGCAGAACCAGACACAACAGAACACCTCCTTCTGAGATGCCCCACCCTTACACAACACAGAGCCCTCCATCACATCTCCTCTCTGAGAGACCTTTGGGTAGGGCCGGCGGCCGTTGCGGATTTCCTAAAGGCAGTGTGACCATTCCAGTGAGGAAGGTCCAAGGGGAAAAAAAAGTACAAGTAAAGTAAAGTAAAGTACAGTATATATATATATATATATATATATATATATATATATATATATATATATATATATATATATATATATATATATATATATATATAATTATTATTATTTTTTTTTTTTTTTTATTTATTTATAATTTTATTTTTTATCTGGTGTGTATATATATATATATATATATATATATATATATATATATATATATATATATATATATATATATATATATATATATATATATATATATATATATATATATATATATATATATATATATATAACTTCAATAAATGTACTCACCACCATTCTTCCTGGCCCAAATCCTTTAATGCAAACTCGAACATTCTTCATCCCTTTTTCAAATGCTTTCTGAAACATTACAGTATTATTTATAAAAGTTTCTTTAATTTATTTGCAACTTCTAAAGAAAAGTTTGTATCAGTATATAAATTTTATTAATATGCATTTATTTCATTCTTCATTAACCTTCAATAAAAAATTAAGAAAAAATTCTGTATTTCCATTCAGTAGGGACAGGCAGCTATGGGTAAATATTATATACATCATTCTGTATTAATAGCCTAGGATGTTTTTGGAAGCAAATATAATTATAATAAAAATAATTAGCATCTTGGTTAAAATAAAAGACGCTTACATGTAATACTTTTTTTAAATATAAGAAATATTTTTATATAAAGAAAGATATTCTACTTCTGGCAAGAATTACCCAAAATTCCAGCTAGAGCTGGCACAAAATCTGAAATACTGGTTGGGACTCTAGCACACCTCTAAAAGGGATCAGTTTATTTTAACAGAAAATAAGACACCCGAGTAGGAGGAAAAAAAAAATTTTGTTTTATTTTTTATAGGTTCATTAATTCAAGAATGTGAAAGCTGAGAAAACGAGCATTATTTTCAAACTTACATTCTGAAAGTTTGAAAATAATAATTCCCGAAAGCAGCATCCCTTTGGCAAATGGCATAAGTTAGAACTACTACTACATGTCTACATTCAAAAATTTTAGATAAAAGTAGCAAAAATGTAATGTACTTTATGTCGCATATACATAACGCACTCACACCCCCAAGTTATTGCAGCATCAAAAGCAGTAAGTGGGATCAAAATTAGAACTTGGATAAATCCAACCAATTTACCAAATCAAAAATCGCAAGCAGATTATTTTTACCGATTTCAAGGTCAAATGCTGAAGAATACATGAAGGGATAGAGCAGGTTACAAAACAGAAATCTAAACGAGGAAAGAAATAATTGGAATAAGGGAAAGGAATTAAATATTAAAAATATTAAATTGAGAAGAGGTTAAAAGTAAAAGACAAATGAATGGGAAAGGAAAAATAATATGTTCATGTAAAAGACAAAATTTTGGGAACTACAGTAACTGCTTATAGATTCTTATCAATAAAGAAATGGTAGGAAAAGTAGAGGTGAACATCAAAATCAACCAGAAAAATGATTTTTTTAGGCATGAGATAAAGATTTATTTTCAAGTTTAGAAAGTGAATGGTGTGAAGATAGGGTAGGAGGGTCAAAGCCATATTGTTGAAAATTTGCAAGATGACAAATTAGTAACATAAGAACAAACTTATTTATGGGGTAAGCACACAATTCTGTGGATGAATACAAAGAATTTTCTAAAATTTCACACCTTCAAAATGAAATAATTTTCTTACCAAGCCTATAGACTGAGCTGTAACCTGCGCTGCAACATTGGTTCCTTTTTTAGCATTTTTAAAACCATCCATGCCACAAGTTCTTAATAGCTGTGAAGCACCTAAAAAGAGAAATTTAATTGATGTTTAATAGAATTTAACACTATGCAAGATGAATTTTATTATTTATTTTTATTTAATTTATTTAACAATTTTACCATCATAAGGAAGTTTTCCAGGTTTCACAAATGCCCACCTTTAGCATCAGAAACCGTCATAATAGTGTTGTTGCGTGAAACCTTAATATGCACAATGGGTAAATCAGAAAATTTCACCCCATCGTACAACTGATTAGGAGTTTCTTCATCTGGGAAAATTTGACCAAATCTGAAAAAATAAAAAATAAATATATATATATATATATATATATATATATATATATATATATATATATATATATATATATATATATATATATATATATATATATATATATATATATATATATATATATATATATATATAGTAGTAACAGGACCTCTATTCTTGAAGCGGAATTTAATAAGAGCTAAAATAATAGACAAATTTAAACATTACCGACTACCTTCAGGTGATTTAAAGCTTCTATTCATTATCAAGGCTTTGAATACAATGAATAATATTCCATAAAAAAGTACAAAATATATTAAATTCAATGAAAAAATATTATATAAATATTACATAAAAGTTATATCAATAAATAAATATATGAAAATCATTATATACAAAATTAATAAATAAATAAATAGAAAAAAGTATGACCAAACTACAAAATTCTACTTCAAATCAAAATATTTTCTGAGTGTAAATTTTCATTTAAATTTGGAATGTGGTGCCAAATATATAAGGATTCTAAAGAAGGGAGGTTAGGTCCACATCCAAAATTATAAAATTTGAAGCCTGTATAGGATGACCCTCTTGAAGAGAATGAGAGTTAATGGCTGAATATGGGGGATGGTGCAAATGTTCTTTCTATGCTCAGCAATATGAACAGAAAGACTTCTGTTCACAATTTATGCTCTATAATTATAACAATTTTTGTGAAAGTTACAAACGAAAGCAAAGCTTTATGATGTTTGAAATTTATTTTTCCTACTTTAGGTGCATTTTAATTTAGCTAATTTGATTTTCAACACATCTTATAGTGTGTTTCTTCAATATAAATTACATTCCCAGTTTATATTTTGAATAACCACTGAATACCAGGTAAAACAAATTGAGATATAAACTGTATATATATATATATATATATATATATATATATATATATATATATATATATATATATATATATATATATATATATATATATATATATATATATATATATATATATATTAGGGATAGAGTGAGGTATCGGAATCAGTAAGTATCAGTATATTTTTAGGTATCAGTATCAAGCTTTCAGGTATCAGTGAAATGGGGAGTGCCAGACAATAATGGGTGCAAGCGATCGAGCTTTCCCCCCATCAATGTCTGGGTTCTCACTAAAGTGATTTTGACAGAAAACTTTTTAAAAAATTTGGTTTGTATAGTTTAAATATTTGTAAAGTGATAAAATACTAATTGTGCTATTTTTCAATAATTTAGAAAGTAAAAACAACTTGGTTAAAATAAATTTATTATCAAGCTTTGATTTTTGTGATAGGTGAAATAGAAGGAGTTTGAGGAGTAAAAAGAAAGTGGAAAACATAATTGAAAATTTTTAAAAAAATTGGTAAAACCAAGGTAAAGTACATTATTACTTTGATCTTTGTGATAGGTGAAATAGAAGGAGTTTGAGGAGTAAAAAGAAAGTGGAAAACATAATTGAAAATTTTTTAAAAAATTGGTAAAACCAAGGTAAAGTACATTATTAATTAAAACTATACTATATTAAAATTAATAATTGTGCATAATCTGAAACTAGAATAGTGTTATGTTATAAAAATAGCAATTTAAAATACTTAAAACCATTACAGAATTCTTGTGGATGATAAGAACATCTGTTATGTTATAAGAAGTGATACACCTTAAAAGTGGTAAAAATAATCACCAAGTGGTACAGTACATTGGCTAAAGTGTATATAATAATAATGAAATATAAATCTAATATGTATATTTTAACAGATCAGGAGAGAAAAATAATTATTGACCATCGCACAACCCTTCCTAAGCAAACTCTTGCAACTCACAAGGTATATTGAAAAATAAATGGAACCCATATAAACTCAATGTTCTGAAAAACTATATTTTAATACATATATCCTTGCAGGGTTTCAAGTGTGCAGTGCAAGTTCAGAATTCCAATGCACAGATGAGCAGCATGAAGTCACAGTTTAATCGTGCAGTACCAGCTAAAATTGTCTCTGATTTTGTGGCTTGTATAGTTTTTAGGCTGAATATAGCCGACCGTCAAAACCACCAATAACCATCTTGTAAGAAATTAATCACATTCATAGGTTCCTTCCTAGTACTGTCTTTACTAACTTTTTATTTTTTCATAGTCTTAGTTTTCTTTCACACCATGATCTGTACTCTTTGGGTGTTTCCTCATCGTACTTGGGGATTGAGGAGATGTGTGTAATGAATGTAAAAAAATAATAAGATGGAGTGTAATGAATGTAAATAATAAGATGGAGTGTAATTTCAGTAAAATTCTATATAATAAAAACTTTAAGCGTAAACTTGTTAAAACTTAATAAGTAATTAAGTAATAAAATCAAAAACACACATCCTATTTCCCTGTGTTTGAACAAATGAGTGTGTAGAAGTTTCTTCCATTTAATAATGTCAAATGTCATCATTTGAAGTGAATAAGTGATTGATTCATGTTTCGTTCATCCTGCACCTATGATCAAGTTCCATCTTTAGAAAAAACTACACTTTGTGTTTGACAGGGAAAAGAAGTTGACCTCATCTTCAGGCTCTCATCAAAATGCAAGTTTTCATTTTCTTTAATTGTGTTTGTGGGAATAACTTTATTAAGAATTAGTCCCCCAGTAAAGCAATCAGTCCTTATATAAACAACAGATATATATCCTCCTTTACAGATTCTTGCCCATACCTACTTCCTCTTCAAGGACTCCCCCCCCTTACATGGGTAAAAAATGACTGATTCCAGATTTTTAAAAGTAAAAATATCAGTGGCTAACATTTTTTTTTAATGAAATTAAATTTTTCTTTGACTGTAGAGTTTACCACAAAAGTTTTTCTCGATTTTCCAAATTTTCAATTAATTAATTACTAATTAACTATTTATTACAATTTTTGGCTTGTATTCTATCTCTGTGAATACAGATCCGATTTTGGTCAAATTAGGAAAGCTAACTCTTTGTATAGTATAGATCAACTTGTACTAAATTACTCATTTAATTACTTAATGTAATTTTTCATTAATATTATGTAATATTTTGCCACCACTTCCCAATAATTTTTTCAAAAACATTGATATGTAGCTTTCCACTAAGTGATTTTTTGAAATGCACAAAACTAAATTTCCATTCATCTTCACACCATTTCCTTTATTCTATTTGTTTTCATAAATAGTTCATTTTTATCTTAATCCCTAATTTAATCCATTAGTAACAATAAAATGGTAACCAAGGTACATTATATATATATATATATATATATATATATATATATATATATATATATATATATATATATATATATATATATATATATATATATATATATATATATATATATATATATATATATATATATATATATATATATATATATATATATATATATATATATATATATATATATATATATATATATATATATATATATATATATATATATATATATATATATATATATATATATATATATATATATATATATATATATATATATATATATATATATATATATATATATATATATATATATATATATATATATATATATATATATATATATATATATATATATATATATATATATATATATATATATATATATATATATATATATATATATATATATATATATATATATATATATATATATATATATATATATATATATATATATATATATATATATATATATATATATATATATATATATATATATATATATATATATATATATATAGGGCCCCGGCCCTGGCCCCAGCCAAAAATCAGGGAAAACCGGGTTGCCGGCCGGGGTTAAAATAGCAAATTATAATTTAAAAATTTTTTTTTTTAATTTTCAGCCGAATCTGCTGAAACTTTCAGTTATATAGATTTTGTACCGGTAAGAAAAGTCCATTTCTAGCGTTTTTCCGAGTCTATTACGGTTAAAAAGTTTTTTCTTTTTTTTTTTTTGTTGTTGAAATTTTACCCTTTTTAATTGAATGGAGGTGCCAAACCACTTTTTAGAATGAGCTGAAAATTGGACTATTTATTCAAAATTAAATGGGATACAAAAGTCTCTAATAGACTTTTGTTCCCAGAGTTATAGGAAAAATGCTATAAGCCAAAAACTGACCAACTATAGAAAAAAAAAATTTTTTCAACTAAAAAAATCCCCCTTTTCAGACAAAATTTTTTTAAAAAAAATACAACTATGACATCTCCTATTTTTGGTGTGTATGTACTTTATTCGATGACATTCGTTGGTTTTGAGATATAGCCTTCATTAACAAAGAGCATTTAAATATGCACTAAATAAATATTGTTGCCCTGCCCTCTTCTAAACAATATTTACAAATAAAAAAAATAGTAGGTAGTGTTTTTTATAAATAATTTTTTCCTCCAGAAGGGTACGATTTTTGCAAAATTTTTTTTCCAAGTGCTTATATAACTTTTTCTAGACGTGATATCAAAAACCTATTCCCACCAATGCAAGAAATTGGGGCAAAGGTATTCAGCTAAATTTTCAGCTCATGTGGACCAGTGGTTTGATCCAGTTATTCATTTTTTTCAACTTTGGGTCCAAATAAGTTTCAAACCGTTATAGACTCAAAAAAATGCTCGAAATCAACTCAGAACTTCGTGAAAAAATTCACAC
This sequence comes from Armadillidium nasatum, assembly GCA_009176605.1. Classification (NCBI taxonomy): domain Eukaryota; kingdom Metazoa; phylum Arthropoda; class Malacostraca; order Isopoda; family Armadillidiidae; genus Armadillidium; species Armadillidium nasatum. Next base: position 112,236 of record SEYY01022363.1, read on the forward strand.
AAATTTCATCTCAGTCAGTCAAATAATAAAAAAAAAAATTTCAAACAAAATATAAGGAAATTAAGATTTTTTTTCTTTTCTGTTTCTTTTGACCGCTCCTTTTCTGCTAGTGAATGTTCATCTTTGTGTTTTGATTTTAGATACTCCAAAAAGATTTAGTTGAAATTTTTTTACTTGTAGCACCTGGAGGCTCTCTTCTAATTTTCTGACTGCAGATGTTAACATTTAGCTATTTCGAGCCTATCCTGAAACATTGTAAAGTATTCAAATATTGCAGAAGCTGATCTTTTATCCATATTGACCGAGTATAAACAAAATAATAATTTTTAAATAATGCAGCTAAATGATACAAGTTTGATACATGGCAATAAAATAACAATGATATGTATAAATATAGGTTAAATTGATAATTTTATATCTTGCATTTTTTCAAACTTTAGCTTAGGGTCTTACTTAAGTAAACCTGTTGAATCACTATTATGAATTAGAATATTTTTTTTTTTAATTTTTGTATTTTTTTTAAACTTTAACTATACAAAACTGTAATTTTTTGATTTTTTTTTGGAGAAAATGCATATAATCATTAAGTGAATGTTGGCTATTCTACTCCTTCCTTACAATTAAATAAACCTTATATCTAATTTTCTTAACCTTAAATTTCAGTGCTTTTGACCTCTTTACAAATTTTAGGAAACCCCGGCCCTGGCCAAATTTGGGTGACCCCGGCCCTGGCCAAATTCCAACCCTGGTTGGTCCCTATATATATATATATATATATATATATATATATATATATATATATATATATATATATATATATATATATATATATATATATATATATATATATATATATATATATATATATATATATATATATATATAGCAGTGTTCCTCAGGGTTCTGTTCTATCTCATACTTTATTCTTATATATTTGATCAACCTTCTCAGCTGTTCAATCTAATGACGATGACTCAACTTCCCATTCTTCTACACATTTCAAAACTGCTCCCTCTTTTGTTTCTAGAGTTGCTTCACTTTAACTTTCTGATTCTTATCTTGTTGGTATGGATGGGATGTCCCATGGGGCCATAGCAACCTTGTGAAATTCAACTTTTTTGAAAACATTCACATCTCTTTCAAAAATACTTGCCAACTTTCTTATTTCCTTTGACAGCTCTCTGGTCTCACCTGTGATTGACAAATATTATTGGTCAGAACATAAAAAATAAATTATTTTGGAAACATTGTATCACAAAGGTTGTTAAGGTGGCCTCTAAAAAGCTGGGAGTTCCATTCAGATTGCAGAAGTTTTCTTCTTCTAAACAGTTACTCCAATTATATAAGGGTCTTATCCGTCCTTGCTTGGAGTACTGTTCCCACATTTGGGGTGGTTCTAGTTTCACCTTCTTTTGGATAAGGTCGAGTCTAAGGCTAAAAGACTAATAAGCTGTCCCTTACTTTCAAACTCCCTTGACCCTTTATCTCTGCGAAGCGACATTGGTACACACTCTTTTTCTATAGGTACTACAACAGCTGGTGCTCAAGGGAACTGACCTCACATTCCAATACTATTACATTACCCTTGCAGCACAAGGGGTCCCCTGCTTCCACATGAACTCTGTGTGAGCATTGCAAACTCGAGGTTTGACATTGTGGTACCTACTCCTTTCCAGCCATCTCTGTTCTGTGGATATCTCTATCTTCTGTTTTTCCTGCAGTATTTAAAAAACTTTCTCTAAATGCTCCATCTGCTCCTATCTGAGATATCTACGTTAGGTCCGCTTTTTTTTTTTTTTTTTTTTTTTCTTTAATTATGCTCCCTCCTTGAAAAGTGCCTTGCCTGTTTAGTATATATATATATATATATATATATATATATATATATATATATATATATATATATATATATATATATATATATATATATATATATATATATATATATATATATATATATATATATATATATATATATATATATATATATATATATATATATATATATATATATATATATATATATATATATATATATATATATATATATATATATATATATATATATATATATATATATATATATATATATATATATATATATATATATATATATATATATATATATATATATATATATATATATATATATATATATATATATATATATATATATATATATATATATAAACTGCTTCCTTGGGAGGGGACACTTAGAGTGTGTCAAGTGCATTACTCTCCTGCCATGGAGGTGTACATTCCATATTCTTTCCCTTCTACTAATCCTAACAAACCTTGTTTTATCTCTAAATGTTTTCATGTTATTCGATGAAGGGATGCTACCTTCAGTGATTACCATCATCTTCAAACTCCAGAAACTCATTCAAATTATATTTCATCCCAGAATTTGGCAAAATCTATCCTCTACAACACCAAAAACTTTACTTCGTTGAAAATGCAACTTAATCCTTCTGGTTCTTCACACCTGTTCTGGCATTTTGCTAAAAATGTCAACTCTAATTTTGCTTCTTCCTCTTTCCCTCCTCTAGTATCTTCCTGCAGCACAACTGCCATTTTACCTACTTCTAAAGATGAACTCTTTTCTCTCAAACTTTTGCCTCTAATTTAGACTTAGACAATTCTAATGATATTCCTACTTCTTCAACTCCTTCCAACTCATTTTTGCTAACAATTGTAATTTCTACTAAAGATGTAACTTCTACTCCCTCAGAGCTTAACACTAATAAGACATAGTCTTGATGGTATCTCTCCTGTAGTCCTCAAAACTTGTGTTTCTGACTTGCACCCTGCCTTGGTAAACTATTTTGTCTTTTTACTTCAACTTTCACCTCTTGCTGGAAAAGTGCACTCATTCAGCCTGTGTCACAGAAGGGGGACCACTCTCAACCCTCCAATGACAGTCCCATTTCTTTAACTTCCATTCTTTTTAAAGTTTTTGAATCTCTTTAACAGGAAGATTTGCAAACATCTCAATTCTTCAAATCTAATCTCTGATCACCAGTACAACTTTCGTAAGAAATCCTCTACTGGTGATCTTTCCTTTCTCTCTGTCTCTTGGTCTTCAAACCTACAGCATTTAGGTGAATCTTTTGCTATCACGCTGGACATTTCAAAACCTTTTGATATGGTCTGGTACAAATCTTTGATTTCTAAACTACCTCTTTAGGAATCTATCCTTCTCATTTTCTTTCCAGTTGTTCTAAAGCTGCTGCTGCAGACTGCCATCATTCATCCTTTAAATCTATTAATAGTGGTGTTCCTCAGTATTCTGTCCTGTTCCCAACACTTTTACCACTTTTAATTAATGATCTCGCTATTACTTAATTACGAATCCACTCCTATACTAATGACTCCACCCTTCATTACTCCTTTCAGTTTGAAAGGCACCCCTCCCAGAATGGTGGCCTTGGAGCAACTGACATCTGATCTTTCTCACATTTCAAATTTAGGCAGAGAAAATTTTTTTCAGTGGCTCAAAAACTCAGTTATTCCATATCTCTACTCGACACAATCTTCCACACAACTATAACATCTTCAAAAACACAACTCAAGCTTTCATCTGTCCTTAATATTCTCAGCGTTTCTTTCTCTCCTGGATCTTTCTTGGAAAAAATTACATTACTTCTCATTCTAAACAAGCTTTTAAAGGTTGGGTTTTCTGTTGCACCTTCATGATTTTTTCACGCCAATCCAGTTGCTTTGTCTTTATATACAAAAAAAATTTTTTTCTTTCTGATTCATAATAGTTATTCAACAGGTTAACTTAGATAAGACACTAAGTTTGAAAAAATATAAGATATATAACCTGTATTTATACATAGTTATTTTATTGGTGTATCAAATTTGTATCATTTACCTTCATTATTTTAAAAATTATTTTATTGGGAGTATAGGAGTACTTTACATTGTTTCAGGATAGGCTTGAAATAGCTAAATAACATCTGCAGCCAGGAAATTTGAATAGGACCTTCGGATGCCCCAAGTAAAAAATTTTCAACCTAATCTTTAATTACTTCTCTTATTTCATTACATACATATGAACATTCACTAGCAGAAGAGGAGAGGTTAAAAGAAACAGAAAAGTAGAAAATATTTTTTTTTTTTTAAAGTAAAAAATCTTAATTTTCTTATATTTTGTTTAATTTAATCCACCTTTAAAAAGTATAATTTACAATTTTAACCCCAGCAGGTAAACCCAGGTTTTCTCAGAATATTAACCGGGGTTGGCCAGTGTTGAGCCTCAGGTCAGTCCATAATGACGAGAAGAAAGAATTAAGAAGCAGAGATGAGGGTGCTGCGTTTGATGGTGGGAAAGAACAGGATGGAGAGTGTAAGAAGCGAAAGAACAAGAGAAAGTACAGAGATTGGACCAATAATTCAAAGATAGATGCAGCAAAACAGAGATGGTTGAGACACATGTGGAGGATGCTGGAGGGAGGTGAAAGTGGATGCCAAAAGAGAGACGGATGAAGTTGATTGGAGATTCACTGAGGTGACATCAGGTGCCTATAGTGGAACAGTTAGTGGAAGATGGAATTATCTAAAACAGATCTAGATGGAAACGAATGCTGGCCCTACTGAAGGGCCCCTAGAGCCTTACTGATATATATATATATATATATATATATATATATATATATATATATATATATATATATATATATATATATATATATATATATATATTAAAAGTTTAGAATTGGTATCAGTATTTTTTGATGTATCAGTATCAGTCTAGTTGAAAGTCTTGGTATTGCCCCTAGAGCCTTACTATATATATATATATATATATATATATATATATTTATATATATATATATATATATATATATATATATATATATATATATATATATATATATATATATATATATATATATATATGGCTTAGGTGGAGATTGTTTCTGAGTTTCGATATTTTTTTATGTCGATATTTTATTTTAATCGATATTTTCCTGCCTATAACTTTTTTTTATAACTCAGTTTCGTTTCATAGTCGTGCCAACGTTCTTGTGTAGGTTAGGCCTCTTTTACGGCAACTTCTTGTGTAGGTTAGGCCTCTTTTACGGCAACTTCGGTAGTTCAGGTTATGATAAGTCGAATTAGGTTCTGCTAGAAAAGTAAGTAATAATAATTGTGTGTATGTCTAGTAATAGTACCTCTGGCAACTCTCTTGTTTACGATAGGCTTCTCCGATATTTTCGATTTTCGATATTTTTTAACAATCGAAACTCAGAAACAATTTCCACCTTTACCTATATATATATATATATATATATATATATATATATATATATATATATATATATATATATATATATATATATATATATATATTTAAAAGTTTAGAATTGGTATCAGTATTTTTTGATGTATCAGTCAAGTTGAAAGTCTTGGTATTGGTATCAGTAAAATTTTTGGTATCGCTTCATCCCTAATATATATATATATATATATATATATATATATATATATATATATATATATATATATATATATATATATATATATATATATATGTAATTGTATTATTTAATTAGTAATTTTTTTTCATACAAGGTTCTCACTCTACCAGGTTACTGAAACTAATATCTACAAGTTGCAGCTTCTAGTGGAACTAGATGAAATGATTTGAAACAAATAATATATCCTATTACAGGGTAAAATTATCCCTAAAAGCCAGCAAATAGACCTTGCCTAACTAAAAACCCACTGTTTGTTAACTAAGCTTAATGGCCAATAAATAGACTTAACCTACCAAAAGATCACTGTTCACTAAATAAATAAATAAATAAATAAAATTTATATTATATATATATAACAAAATATATATATATATATATATATATATATATATATATATATATATATATATATATATATATATATATATATATATATAGGTAAAGGTGGAGATTGTTTCTGAGTTTCGATTGTTAAAAAATATCGAAAATCGAAAATATCGGAGAAGCCTATCGTAAACAAGAGAGTTGTCAGAGGTACGAGGTACTATTAGTAGACATAGACAATTATTATTACTTACTTTTCTAGCAGAATCTAATTCGACTTATCATAACCTGAACTACCGAAATTGCCGTAAAAAGAGGCCTAACCTACACAAGAATTTGCCGTAAAAGAGACCTAATGTACACAAGAACGTTTGCACGACATAGTAGCCTAGGGCTAATTATAGGCAGGAAAATATCGATTAAAATAAAATATCAATATAAAAATTATCGAAACTCAGAAACAATCTCCACCTAAGCCTATATATATATATATATATATATATATATATATATATATATATATATATATATATATATATATATATATATATATATAACCGGCTTAGGTGTAGATTGTTTCTGTTTCAATATTTTTTTATATCAATATTTTTTCATACCGATATTTTATTTTAATCGATACTTTTCTACCTAACGAGTTTCAGTTACCTTGACCGTTCAAGATATGTGTAATTTGTTCTTTTCAGTTCAGATACCATAAATTTAGGTTATGTTATAAACTATAAGTACATTAAAATTATTATTATTTTTTAGGTTAAATTACGGCATCTTCGGTAGTTCAGGTTATGATAAGTCGAATTTGGTTCTGCTAGAAAAGTAAGTAATAATAATTGTGTGTATGTCTAGTGGAATAGTACCTCTGGCAACTTTCTTGTTTACGTTAGGCTTCTCCGATATTTTCGATTTTCGATATTTTTTAACAATCGAAACTCAGAAAAAATCTCCACCTTTACCTATATAACCTTTCCTAGTTTAGGCCCATACAGGAAATTTGAAAATGAAGCCATTAACAACTGCAAATGAAATTATAAATATATAAAAGTTTACTATCTTGATGAAGTTCAGAATATATAAATATGTATAGTTTCAGTTGAAGTCACAACACACAGGTATGTTGTTTCAGCAACCTGGTAAGAGTGAGAATCTTGTAAAAAAAAAAAAAATACACTACTGTGAAAAACAATTACTATATACTGTATATATATATATATATATATATATATATATATATATATATATATATATATATATATATATATATATATATATATATATATATATATATATATATATATATATATATATATATATATATATATATATATATATATATATATATATATATATATATATATATGGTAACACTTTAGTGTAGGGGTATTTTTTTTTTTTAAAATAACTAAAAAAAGGTAAAAAAAAATAAAATATATATATATATATATATATATTATATATATATATATATATATATATATATATATATATATATATATATATATATATATATATATACTTAATTTGTATTTTTTAAGTAAATGTGTAAGTATCTCAAAACTAAATTGTCTTATAAATACATAATATAAATATGTCATGACAGTAAGTTATGAAAACATTAATATAAATAGTGAAAATACTATATAAACAAAGAAACTACTAAAATATCACATTTAAAGTTTAAAAACCAAACAATACATAGTTTTATTGTATTTAAAAAAATTGGCTTTTATTTTTTTTTTTTTTTTAATATGGTTTTCTCCTACCCTGTTCAATTGTGATCAATTAGAATTGAAACATCAGTGAATATATTGTTAAATCTTGTATAAAAATTCATTATGATGTCATTATATTTTAGGTTTATATTTTTAAAATTTATAAGCATTTGGCATTTTGATTGAAGAAAAGAGCTCTTCCACACTTAATTAGGTTAGGGTAATTCATTATTAATATATTTATATTTTCAGTACAGTAAAAAATTAAAAGGTTAACCTGGTACTTATATTTACCCAGACTTTAATTAGCTCAAAAAACTACCCATATAATGACAATTCACAGAAATGAAACTAAATATGAAAAATGAAGTTTTAAAGCTTAACTTAGTTGGCCTATTTTGCTAAAACCTTTAACTGCACAAAATCATATATTTCTAGAATCCTAGCATATTTAAAAGCAAAATACCATATGCCATTCCTGGTCTAATCAAAAGTACTGACAGTGGATAACCAGGTTAATTATGCCTTCATTTTAATTTCTAAAAATTTACGTCATGACAGTCTCCTTGTTATCAAACCTTAGCTTTTATGTTCAGAGTTCTAAGTTTGAGGTGTTAATATATTTTAAATATAAAGCTAAATAAAAGCATTGAAGACTAAGATTTATAGTGACAGGGTTATTACTATTACATTTATTTTATGGATAACAATCTTAAGATTATAATGATAATTTGAAGTAAAGTAACAAAAATTCGCACTTATTTTCAACCTTAATTCTAAAACCTTTACTTACCCTCTAAAGTTATCAGAAAAAGTAGTTTCTACATAATCAGTTTCCTCTTTTCTAGATTTCAAAGCCCTACTACCGGCTTCATCACGTCTATCAAAGCGTATTCCACAAACAGAACTTGAATGGATAAAGTTCTGATTAATGTAATTTATTGCTATGTCCAATTTATTTATAAAACTGCTTGAATACAATTTGGAATTAGTAATAAAAAGTGAACTGTAACTCTTGGAATTTTCGTAAGTTTTAAAAGTATATACAATATGATTAAACAGATATTTACCTGTTCTAAAACAACTTTTACTCATATTATGAATAGTATTTACACCACAACTCACAACTTAAGCTACAGAACGAGAAATGGAATAGCGACCGAGAAGAAACATTCAATAGCCAATCGAG
>SEYY01022364.1:0-5000 GCA_009176605.1 Armadillidium nasatum
TTAGCAATGTGTTTGTTACTTTTTCACCTACAGTTTGTGTAATCCGGACATTAGCTTCCTCATTACTCAGTGGATTATCAGTAATTGCATAAAAGTGATATTTTTATCCGTAGTTTAATAAAAACTTAATATATTCAAATGTCAGATATTTCCATTATATATTTAAAAGAATATATTTAATAGAATATATTCTTTCATTTTACATACGTCAAAAAATTGTTATGATTACGTATTAAAATACCATAAACCTATATTTTTTTTTTTCACAATAATTAACTATCTCAAAAAAACTATAACCATAACAAATTTTATTAACCACAACCGCCTCAAACACATCTCAACTGAAAATAAAGATTACATTCATTTATTAAGTAACCTAACCTAGCCTAACAACCATAACTAACCTAACCTAGCCTAACAACCATAACTAACCTAACCTAACCTAACAACCATAACTAACCTAACCTAGCCCAACAACCATAACTAACCTAACCTAGCCTAACAACCATAATTACAATGTTAACTTACTTCTTATTAATAATTGGCAAACTTCCAATTAATATTTAAATATTTCAGATGCAAATAAGACTGCAGAAGAAATAAAATTCCCCCCACATTAGAAGTAACAGAATAATACAACAAGCTTCAATCTTTAACATGTCACCGCTTTGCCTTTATTAAGTTCTTTCAAATGGTTAAAATACGAAGATTGTAAAAATAAAATCTCTCATCCCATATATATATATATATATATATATATATATATATATATATATATTATATATTATATTATAATATATATATATATATATATTATATATATATATATATATATATATATAATAGTATATATATATATATATATATAATTATATATATTTTTTAGTATTATCTGCTGATACAGAGATGATTCTACTTAATTATTTCTTTTAAGGTATTTTTCTATTAGTAATTACCAATAATTACCAAAAATTTTTTTACTTTGCTTGCTTGTTTTATCAAGGGCGTAGTGGTATTTTATGTTTTTTATTTTTATTTTTTTTGGTACGTCCTGTTCATTTTTTTTATTTAATTTTTTTATGTAGACATATATAAATTTTGATTTAAATAATTTTGATTTTATTTATCAATTATTAATAATTAATTAATTATCATTCTTTATAAATATAAAGTTTTTTAAGTCCCTTTGTAACATTTACAGAGAGAAGTCAAAGCGCTGTGATCATATCTGTTACTTAATATAAAACACACCAAAAAATTATTCAATTTTACTTTACGTTTGTAAGAAAAATTATCTGACAAGTTCATCTAATATTAAAGAATATTTTTTAGCACTTTTATGTTTTATTTTGTCCTTTTATTGGTTTTATTTGTCCTTTTTATCTTTCATTTGTCTTTTGTTTGTCTGTTTTTATTTATTTCGTCCTTAGCACTTTTATGTTTTATTTTGTCCTTTTTATTAGTTTTATATGTCCTTTTTTTCTCCTTCCATTTGTCTTTTGTTTGTCTGTTTTTATTTAATTTGTCCTTAGCACTTTTATGCTTTATTTTGTCCTTTTTATTAATTTTATTTGTCCTTTTTTTCTTCCATTTGTCTTTTGTTTGTCTGTTTTTATCTATTTTGTCCTCCTACTGAAAGCTATTCTTAGAGAAAAGGAATTTTAAACCTTAAATTTAAAACCTTTTCTATTTGTAAAGATTATTTTAGCAGCCCAGACAAAAGTTGCTTTTCCAAAGTAAGAAGGTTTGTTTACTGTAAAAACTTATGCTAACGAATCGTTGGGACAAACGGCAAAAATGTCACAGTTAAATTTTCAATACAAAAAAGACATGGGATGCATAAGAAAGTCGCTTCACCGATTTATTTTCTAATAAAAAAATAACTGAAAAAATTTGTTGTGACATTTTTTGCCATCTGTCCCAACGATTCGTTAGGACAATTTTTGCACTGAGCTGTAATACACATATAAATGATGCTATCTTACAGATGTAAGAATATTATGAGGACTTTTCATAAATGTAGATCGATTATCCTAAGAGATGAAAGTTTGGAATCATATAATCAGAACATATAGCAAGTCCTTTTCGATTGGCAAAAATTTTCTAACAAATGTTAGAACATTCTTTAGACTTGTGTGTACAGACGAAAATATATTAAAACTTCAATTAAATACAAATTACCAGATACAAGACTGTCACTTGAATCATGCTCGTATATTCAATTGAAAATTGTTATAAATAATAAGAAATTCTCCTGTAACCTGTAAACATAGTCGGATATTGCTTAAATCTATACACTGAAAAAATTGTCCTAACGAATCGTTGGGACAAGTTTTTAAAAATGTCACAATGGAATTTTCAATAGAGAAAAGACATGTTAAGGATAAAGAGGTCGCTTCACCAATTTATTTTCTAATAGGAAAATAACTAAAAATATTTGTTGTGACATTTTTGCCACCTGTCCCAACGATTCGTTAGGACAGTTTTTGCAGTATAGCTTCTGGATATGTTTAAAATAAGAAAGCAGATTACATTTATAAGTTGCAGAATTTTTATCAATAAAAATATCAAACTTAAAATTTCATATTTAAGTGTTGAGTAAGCTATTTTACTCAAAATTATTTAGAAAAGAATAGTTTCTTAATAACAACGAATGGAACCACCATAAAATGCATAAGTTAAGTAGAACATGTTTTATGTACAAAATGTTTATACCATACGTAATGGGAATGGTAAAATACTTCTTGTATTTTAATAAAGATACGATATATAATTTTTTATAGAGAGATTAGAAAATATACTGAGCATTTAAAATTACCAATGAGTATCAACCCATTGGGTAGTTTTCGAGTGTTCGGTACTAAAACTAAAATTGCTATGGTATGCTAAAGGTATCTTAGATCTGAAGGGTTGCTGGTAAAGGTCAATTTATGCATAGAGAAAATGGGTATCAAGGGCACATGAAACTGAAAAATAACTTCTCTATTTTCTGCCTTGGAGGAGAAGAGAAGCAATGCCACGTAGATTTTTACATTCATAATCATGTCTATGATCGTTAACTAAACTAAAATCGTTGTATTTAATTCAAAGTATATGAGTCATCAACGATGTTTCAGATCGAATCTTATAATTTTGTAAAAAAAAAAAAAAAAAAAAAAAAAAAAAAAAAAAAATAGCTACTTTTTTTATTTTTATTTTATTTTATTTTATAAAATTAGACATGAAATAAAGTAATCACAAAATTACAAACATTTCTATCTCAGTTAAATATTACTCGATAATCTTCCAGTCAACATTGTTTTATTTTCTTTTTATTGTTGTTATATGTTATATTCTATTGTATTTAAATTTTATCATGTTTAAAACATGAAAATAAAAAATAATTTCATACATATAGTAAGTAGTTTCTTAATCATATATATATATATATATATATATATATATATATATATATATATATATATATATATATATATATATATATATATATATATATATATATATATATATATATATATATATATATATATATATAATATATATATATATATATATATATATATATATAAGTTATAGTAGGAAATGCAGCAGCGCCCTAATTAAATTTTGGTTAGAAGTTATCACATTGCATGAAGTCTAAATTTGAATATGACAAGCCCATAATTGCCAGAGATCAGTGGTGCTCACTTCCTCTTCTTTTGTGTTCTTTTGGACAATCACGCTTTCTTCTTCCTCTTCGCTTGTATTTGGAATTAATATTTTGCATCCAAAATTTCCGAGAATATTTTATTTCGAATTGGTTTTTAATAATTTTTATAGCGATAAATGCATCATTATGTGATAGTAATTTTTTTGAACAATATGTATGTATATTGTGATGACTGGTGTACATATGTTTACATTATGTGTACTTTCTTTTCCATACAATATAGTTAAGGACTACATGCAAGTCTATTTGTCCTTTCTCTCTCTCTCTCTCTCTCTCTCTCTCTCTCTCTCTCTCTCTCTCTCTCTCTCTCTCTCTCTCTCTCTCTCTCTCTCTCTCTCTCTCTCTCTCGTTTGGATTTGCAGAAATTTTAAATTCGAGGATCAAGAAGATTATTTGGTCAGGTTTTTTTTTTATTTTAGTTTTAATATTAATTTTTTGAGAAAGTTTCAAAGTTTTATTAAACTTTCTTGGAAATTTCCAATAAATTTTGAAATGAAAATAATTTTTTTAATTTTCATTCGATTCGCATCAAACTAAATACAAAATCTAAAAAGTTTGTTTTTACTTTTTTTCTATTGTCCGTTTGAATTCTATTAGCATTTCCACTTAGTCTGTGTATTGCAAAAATTGTCCTAACGAATCGTTTGGCGTAAGAAAGTCGCTTCACCGATTTATTTTCTAATAAGAAAATAACTGAAAAAATTTGTTATGTTATGACATTTTTGCCACTTGTCCACAACGATTCGTTAGGACAATTTTTGCAGTGTGGCATTTCAAAGTTTGGGCACGTTTCATTTTTGAACAGCGAGAAAAATCCCTTTGTCGAAATAATTTAAAACTTGATCCATTCAAAGATGGATTTATTATGTGGATAAACTGGATGGTAAATTTTATTTTCTATTACTTATTTATTTATTACATTATTTATTTTCTTTTACTTATTTGATTATTATTTATAATTTCTTTCCTATTACTTATTTATTTATTTATTTGATTATTATTTATAATTTCTTTTCTATTATTTATTCATCTTATTATTATTTACAATTTATTTTCTATTATTTATTTATTTGATTATTATTTAAAATTTATTTTCCATTATTTACTCATTTATTTGATTATTTATAATTTATTTTCTTTTATTTATTTATTTATTTGATCATTATTTATGATTTCTTTTCTATTACTTATTTATTTATTTGATTATTATTTATAATTTATTTTCTATTATTTACTCATTTATTTGATTATTATTTATAATTTATTCTTCTTATTATTTATTTATTTATTT
>SEYY01022364.1:12500-17500 GCA_009176605.1 Armadillidium nasatum
TATATATATATATATATATATATATATATATATATGCGTGTATTTACATATTTACATAGGTGAACAAAAAGTAATAAAAGGCTTTCCACTAATATAAATGTTTTAATGCAATTGTTCGAATACATTCCATAAATCGTGAATTCTTTATTGCAAAATCAATACCATTAAATAAGGTAAAGATAGGGACGAAGCGAAGGAAAGGAGGAGGGGGGGGGAGGTGTGAGGGGGTCGAGGGGGTCGAGGGGGTCGAAAGGGGGCTTTTTAAGTGTGCTTGTGTGTGTTTTTTAACAAATGCTGAAATAATTGATATTGTGAATCGTAAACTGCATATTTAATGTAGCTTTAAAAGGTCTTAGCAATAACTGTTAGACCTTAACCCTTTATTAATATTATTATTATTATTATTATTATTATTATTATTATTATTATTATTATTATTATTATTATTTTATTATTATTATTATTATTATTATTATTATTATTATTATTATTATTATTATTATTATTATTATTATTATTATTATTATTATTATTATTATTATTATTATTATTATTATTATTATTATTATTATTATTAAAAGTATTTTTAGATTCTTTTTATTAGTAGTTTTATAGTATTGGTAGCAGCTACTTTTACTATACCAAAGTAAAAGTATAATTTTTTTTTAATTAAAAAGAATATATGACAGAAAATAAGACCAAAAATATGAAATATCGTAAAAGTTTTAGGGGAAGTTTGAAGATGTATTTGTTAATATAAGAATTTATCTATTCAAACTCCATACTTTTATCCATGTAAGAGTCCCCTACAATTAAGGGTCCTCTACTTTTGGGGGTGAAAAATTTACCCCCCTTTTTTTCAATAGTTTATTAGTAAAATCTTTGTTGATTTCAAATATGTAACAGGTTTTTCATTATTCTAAGCGGTTTCTGAGTTAATGACTTTTAAATTACCAAATATTAATGAAATATTTATATGAATTAAAATTTTTTTTAATTTATTTATTTATTTTTTTATTGGAAAGACAATATTTAACCAATTTTTAACCAATATTTAATCTTAAACCATTTTTTCTCAAATTTTTGGATTTGCGGCTTGATGAATAACACTTCGTTTGTTACTCCTTTACTCTTACCAAGAAATACGTTATTATATCTTAAATTTTGAATATTAACAACGTAGGTTATTAAAATCTATTACTAATATTGTTTATGTGAATTAACCTTGGTCACGTGAAATATGATCTTAAGTGTTTTGATAATGTTTTGAATGTTGAGTTGTACGTACATGAAACAAAATATCTTCTTTTCATCTTCAACATAATGAAATCTTTCTCCTCTTTTATGTTATGTTAATGGCGAAAAATCTCTAGTTTTAATAGGTATGACGATGTAAATGACAACAAAGTAGAGAAATGTTTTTTAGCCAAACACAAATTAATAGGTGATATGCTTCACCACTCAACTTGTATTTTCTCCTCCCATAATGGGGAGAGCTTCACCAGCTCTTGGAGCGAACGAATCGTTCGCTCTAAACTGGTGGAGGCCTGAAGGGCAGTATTTTGTCTGCCTGGAGGGACGGCATATGCCCTATTTGGTGAAGTCCGCTCTCAGAAACAAAAAACCTCCCATAATGGATTATTCCAATATGGAACGGTCTTCAATGTTCAGATCTCAAAAGACGTTTAAACTGTTTCCCGTTCAAGAGAAAGAAAGTACTTGGCCTCGTCATCGTGGCTAAGCGCTCGAGTTATAGAACAAGAACTCGGAAATTACATTACAGAAATGATCCTTTGAAGTATGATTTTCTTCCTTAAATTGAAAGTAAAAAATTTTCAGTAGATATTTCTTCCTGTTTTATTTTTCAGTCCTTGATTGAAGGATTTAGGAACAAGCTTGTAACTCCCTTCCAAGTCAAGTTTTATAATAAGGTTTAAACCTAATCATAGTCTTCTATGATTAAGGATGGAATGTTAAGGACCAACTTCTCTTCTAAACTTGTCAAAGGCTCAAGAATGGTAGGATTCATTCATTTAATACCTGAAGAAGCACACTAAACACTTTCTTCGATATTTCACTTTACTTTAAACTTAAGATATTAAAGAGTTGAATTTGTTCCCTTAATACGACTAATTCATTGAAAAAAATGTTTCCTTAATAAATATAATTAGGAATTTTTTATAAAGATTAATGTTATTTCATAGAAAATTAAATAAATTAAAATTATATAAAAAAAAGTGACTAATTTAGGCAATATGAATATATATATATATATATATATATATATATATATATATATATATATATATATATATATATATATATATATATATATATATATATATATATATATATATATATATATATATATATATATATATATATGCATATAATTTACAATTTATTTATTAAAAGCATTGCCATAAGTACTATACATTTATATCAACTTGAATTATTTTCTTTTTACATTTGTATTTTTATGTTTTTTATTTTCATTTTTTTTTGTCATTTTGTATTTGAAAACTTTTGTTAATAATCCTTTTATCAAAAATTTTCAATAAAGGCCACATAGCTCCCTTCGCTCGCACACACACAAACAGAAACACACACACACACACACACACACACACACACACACACACACACACACTCACACACAAACACATAAAAAAAGATTGCTTTTAGCAATCGATAAAGTCATTCAATTATTCCAAACATTATTATCAGTAATTCCCAAAAATCTAGTAAACTATTAATGTCGTTGTTCGTTTATGATATCATAAAGGTTAATACTTAATTAGACTAAATGGCTGCAGTTACAACGGCAGGAGTTCGGTTACTCTCTAAAGAACTCGACTTCGACAAACCGGAAACGAATCTGCGGTTGCTGCTGTTGGAAAATAATATTTATTGCATTTGTTTTGTAGGAAGCTTATGAATCCTTTTGAGAGCGAACTCATAAATATCACCGGGAAGTTACGTTACACACACACACACACACACACACACACACACACACACATGCACATATATATATATATATATATATATATATATATATATATATATATATATATATATATATATATATATATATATATATATATATATATATATATATATATATATATATGTATGTGTGTTTGTGTATGTGTGTGTGTGCTTGTTGTTGCCGATGTGATATTTTGATATTCACGAATATGTATGAAATGCAAATGTCAGAATTTTAACAGATTCTTCGCGACAAATCTTCTATTTTCACATGAGTGGGTTGCGATCTTCATCATTTTATCCTATGTATTTTAAACGAATATAAAATTTCAAAACTGTAATGCCAAATTTTTAATTAAACTTTTTTTTAATCTTAAACTTTTTTTTCAAACTTAATTAAACTTTTTTTTAACTTAATTATTTCCAAACTTAATTAAAATTTTTTAAAACTTAATTAAACTATTGAGGTACTTATCAATCTTAATTCTCTGGATCGTAATGATTTTTTTTTAATAACTGATAAGAAGCAGAAGCTCTTAAAAAGAGACAGATTTTTTTTTTAGCTTTTAAAAGATAAGTTTCAATTTTGTTTTGGAGAATTTGTGGCAAAATCCGTAGAATTAAAATATAAATAAATAAAAAAATAAAAAAAAAACCTTTCCAAACATTTTTTGAATCCAAAAAAACCCTATGTCAAAATGATTTGAAACTTGAGCTATACAAAGATAGGCCTATTATCTAAAAGAATTAAATGAGTTATTGGTAACTGCCTCCAACAACCAATGCCTTCAAATTTTGCTTTTTATTTGATATAATTAGGATGAAAATAATAATAAAAAAAATGCCCAAATTTTAATTCTGCCAGGTGAACCTAACCTTTAGAACACTTTACCAGAAAACTGAAAGAGAACCCAACCAATCATACATTACACTAATTACTCTCCCCAACCTCAACCAACCTAAGAATACAGCGGTTAAAAATGATAGTTTTAAATGCGAGCTTTGTTAAATACAAGCCACATTTTTTGAAGACATAAATTTATTGCACTTTCACCCATAAATCTCTTGCACTTATAATCATTTGCTGTGATTGCACCAGCAAGCAAATTCTAGCTTGGAACACTAATGAAAGCTCAAACTTTGTAGTAACAGATACCTTAAATAAAAATTTAGGATACTTTTTCCATTTATTTTATCTATTCGAGAAGATTCAAATCCTATTGTGCCTTTGTTTTTATTAGACAACAAATCAACTATTTTATAGGCTTTAGTTTTGACTTCATCTTGTATTCATCGTCACTGAGTGATACTAAGAGAATATTCATCGTATAGTTTCAGTAAAATCAGTGGATCTTGCTTCTTTATTGATCTTAAGCACTGGTTTTCAAACCTGTTTTTTGTGACTATTGTTCAAAAGCAATTTCATTTGTTGGTTTTGAAAACAGTCGAACAATGTTTCTTTTTACCAATGTCATCACGGAAGATGAGGTAAAATCTTTGATGTTTATATTGGATACTGTAGAAGTTGCTACAGTGAAAATATCGTTAGCTTATAAAGAGGCAGATATCATGTTTATTACAATTCCGAGTGTTTCTTTCAAATGGGTATGATTTTGTAATACAAGAATATGATTCTTTAGACTTTTGCAAAGACCTTAATATAGTATTGTTCTTAAAATTTGATGCAGCTGAATAACGTCTGCAATGAAAGGCTTGGCCATGACTCAGACCTCTGACAATTTATTTTCAAATGGTATTAGAGCTTTAGAGCTTCAAAACATTTTCAGAAATGAGCTAATTGTTAACTGATAGGATGCTTTGATTTAGTTCAGGGTTATAAGCTTGCATACAAGACTAAACTCTTCATTTAAATCTAGCGTCTGTTGTATTATTAATAACGACTACTTCGTTTCTAGGGTGTATCGTCGATTGCATTCAACTGTCTCTGTGTTGAAACTTTGCTTGTAACATTCTTAGAGTTTACTGGATAACTATTGAGAGATTTCAAT
>SEYY01022364.1:52500-55000 GCA_009176605.1 Armadillidium nasatum
CTTACTACAAAATTGAAAACCTGTAAATGTATGATCTCTGAATAAAGTTTTGAGAAATTATTATTATTATTATTATTATTATTATTATTATTATTATTATTATTATTATTATTTTTATCATTACTATTATTAGTAATAGTATAATTCTTCTTCTTCTTTTTATTATTATTATTATTATTATTATTATTTATTATTTATTATTATTATTATATTATTATTATTACTTTTTATTATTATTATTATTATTATTATTATTATTATTATTATTATTATTATTATTATTAAAGAAAGAAGATAGAAAAAATATTTTCTTACTTGGACAGGAGTAAAGAGTGAAACACATTTTTGTTTATTCAATGAATTAAAAAACGGCGGACATTCACTGAAATTACGACTTTTCGTTTCAATAAGAGAGTCGCTAATAAATTTCATTACTCCTTCTGTAAATAAAAATAAATAGTAAATAAAATAAATAAATAAATAATTAAATAAATAAAAAATAAAAAATGAATGAAAAAAATGAATAAATTAAACGAATAAATAAATAAATCAATAAATAAATAAATAATAAATAAATAAAAAAATCAATGAATGAATGAATAAATAAATAAATAAATAAATAAGTAAATAAATAAATGAATAAATAAATTATTTCTAATTTTGAGATGAAAATAAATAAAAAAATTTGATAATTACGAAAAGTTTGTTGGTTCAATATCGAATCGGGTTTTTGTTGGTAAATGTTAAGATTAGATCTTCTTAGTTTTCCATTTGCAATTTCCTTTAAAGAGATTATATATATATATATATATATATATATATATATATATATATATATATATATATATATATATATATATATATATATATATATATATATATATATATATATATATATATATATATATATATATATATATATATATATATATATATATATATATATATATATATATATATATATATATATATATATATATATATATATATATATATATATATATATATATATATATATATATATATATATATATATATATATATATATATATATATATATATATATATATATATATATATATATATATATATATATATATATATATATATATATATATATATATATATATATATATATATATATATATATATATATATATATATATATATATATATATATATATTATATATATATATATATATATAATTATTATATATATTAATTGGTAGTTATATTCTCACATTTCCATTCAAATCGTCTCATTCTTCATTTTCTTCTTCAATCACACATCTGAGCATTCTTAAGTGCAGCGTTTCAGTACATTTTAAGACTCGCGACCCCCCTCACCTCTTATGATTATAGATGCGTCCCATTTAAAGTAAATATTCTTTAATCCCAGATCTTTTATTCTTTAAGAAAGTTAGTAATTTCATGACCATAATTACCTATTATGTTGGCAGGTTTCAAATTCAAAAGTCTTGGGATTAAATTAATAAACGTGCTTAGCTTAAGCAATTGCAGTTTGTCAGTTCTTTAATTTTTTCTGCAGCGAATCCAGAATAGTCACGTGGCATAAATAAACTTTGGAGAATTAGTCCCATATATTAATTATATACGTTTCGTCAACTTACTGAAATATAATTGTATAAAATTTATTGTTATTATTTATCAGTTTTTGATCGTTAAATAGCATTAAGTATTGCAAATACTCGTACTAAGGAATTCAAATCTTTAATTCCCTCGCACTTTCGTTGGTTCCAATAATGTTAATGATGGTTATCGCATCATGTTTTCCTCATGTTTTATTCTATTTTTTCTCAAACTATGTATTTATTTTTACTTTGATTATTGATCGATTAAATTAGATAAAAACATATATTTAAAGGACCATAGGCAGGGGACTTTGCTTCCAAGGACCCATTCAACACAAAGTAATACAAAATAGGTGAAAAATATATTTATATTTACATTTACGGCAGCTGACATTTGACTGCAATCCAGTTTCGCGAAAATCGAGAAACAATAAGAATTTCGGTGGATTATCAGAAAATCTTGCAGCAACTGGATGGAAATCCAGAATTTCATGAACGCACCCTTTAACTAGCAAGGACCATAGTATAAATATAGTATAAATACTTTATAGTATAAATATATTTACATATTATTTAAACTGTGCTATGACTCCCGAAAGTATATACCAGTTCTTTTGTCTTTGCAAACACTAACGATGATTCCGCGAATGCTTTTATAGTACAGAAATATTTCCGAGAGTATATACTCGTTCTTAAGTCTTAACAAACACTAAATGACTACGGGAATGCTTTTATAACACAAAAATATTATGATTGACACTCTTTTTCTTAGAATATTTGGTAGAATAACATATATCTTAATGAAAAAAAATTTATAAACAAAAATGTTCTAAATTTCTCTTGTATTGTTTCATAATTTAAACTTCAGGGAAAAAGGTTATGGCGTTAGGTCCAAAGGATTATTATT
>SEYY01022364.1:57500-72500 GCA_009176605.1 Armadillidium nasatum
GTTTTGCATAGTGTATGTGAGCGTGTGCTGCGCAAGTTTAGTCTTCTTACATTTTGGTTATTCGTGATTAAATTTGACAGTAAATTATTTGACAATCCGTTTTTGATTTTGAATATTTGGGTAGTCATTGTAAGAGTGAGCATATCTTGCAGTTTGAGTATGGATAATTGTTTGAAAAGTGGGCTTGTATGTTCATAGTAATTACGTGATCCAGATATTATACGAATTATTTTTTTATGCAGTTTTATTAAGGGTTGTAGCAGATATTCACTTGCACTTCCCCAAACTGGTAAGTTGTATAGTAGGTGAGGGTAAACAAGGCTGTAATATAAGTTTTTTAGGACATATTTTGGAATAGAGTTTCTTATACTTTAATAATAATAATAATATAATATAATAATAATAATAATAATAATAATAATAATAATAATAATAATAATAATAATAATAATAATAAATAATAATAATAATAATAATAATAATAATAATAATAATAATAATAATAATAATAATAATAATAATAATAATAATAATAATAATAATAATAATAATAATAATAATAATAATAATAATAAAAATAATAATAATAATAATAATATAATAATAATAATAATAATAATAATAATAATAATAATAATAATAATAATAATAATAATAATAAATAAATGAGCAATTAAATTAATAAATGAGTTATTAAATAAATAAATAATTAAATAAATGAATAAAATAAATAAATAATTTAATTAATTAAAACTCTTCGTATAAAAATAAGATTCAATACTAGAAAACATTTTTTCAAACACTCACGAAAGAATACAAACAAAGTGAAGATTTGTCCAAACATTTTGTCTTCAAAACTGAAATTGAATTAAAGATTTCCTCTTCAAAGCTGAAATTGAATGAAGAGTGTTATGAAAACACTTCCATATAAGAGTCTTTCATTGAAGTCAACGTATCTTATATATTTATTCTTCAATTCTTTCATTAAAGTCATTGTATCTCTTTCGTTGTTCCTCCTTCTCAGACTCATTTTATAAGAACAAAGAAATTATAAAGTTGTCTCGTATCATCTCACAATAAACATATTTGGTTTAAGGTTTATTGCCATAAGAATACGTATACAGAAATAGGAGTTATTGATATATTTTTTATGTGATACTGTTATAAAATTGCATACCTTCAGTATATATATATATATATATATATATATATATATATATATATATATATATATATATATATATATATATATATATATATATATATATATATATATATATATATATATATATATATATATATATATATATATATATATCTGGAAGGCAAAGGCCAGAGTCCTACCAATTTCCACCAGCGTTGGGGAAATATCGGTAATCTTTAATGTCCGACATGTGCAAGTCAAAGGAAGTTAGGAAAACAGATAAAGGAAATGTGTTCCAGACTTTACCTGTAGAGTGCATGCAAGATTGAGCATAGCGATTAGGTCTGGGATCGATGAGTTGGACAGAGAAAGGATGAAACTGTGTAGAAAGTTGTGTTGCACGAGCCCTTCTCAATGGAGTAGTTATGAGACGTGAGAGTTTATACGAGCAGTGTCCGTTGTAATAGAGATAGTATATTATATATATATATATATATATATATATATATATATATATATATATATATATATATATATATATATATATATATATATATATATATATATATATATATAGAGAGAGAGAAAGTGGCGCAACAATTCGACGGGCAGAAAGAAATTGAAGAGAGTTAGTAAGAGCAAAAGAGTTTGTAAGACAAAAAACACTAAACTCCACGTTTTCGAGAAGAGCCCTATGTGTGAACACCTCAGATATGTCAGGCGTACTCCATACACGGGCAAACAATGCCACTATAAGGAGCAAGGAACTGGGGTGGTGTAAAAATAATCACGAAGGAACCTCAGAACAAACAACCTCTTTGAAGCTTGTTTAGAAAAAGAAGTAATGTGACCTTTCCAAGAAAGATCACGAGAAAAAGAATCACCTAGAATTATAATAAAAATAGCAACCTTCTATGAAAGTTTGAGTCAAGTTTTTTTCGAAGAAGAGGTCATAGTTGTATGGAATATTGTGCCGAGTAGAAAGAAGGAGTAATTGATTGTATGAGGCATTGAAAACGACCATGTTTTCTCTACTCCAATTTGAAATACGAAAAAAATCAGAGGTCAGTTGCTCCAAGGCCACTCTTCTTGGTCAATTAACTGCTGTTGGAAGGTACTTCTTTTAAACTGAAAGAAGTAATGAAAGGTGGATTCATCAGCATAGAAGTGGATAGGTGATAAAGTACTCGTAATAGAAAGAAGGTCATTAATGAAAAGTAGAAAAAAAGTTGGAGATAGGACAGATCCTTGAGGAACTCTACTTTTTAAAGAATTAAAGAACGGTGGCTGTCTACAACAGCTTCCATTGAAGACCAGAAAGGAAATCAGAAAGAATCTCATAGAGAGAAGGATAGATTACGAAAGAGAGAATTTTGTATATAAAATCTTCGCGCCAGACTCTATCGAAGGCTTTCGATATGTCTAGCGCCACAGCGAAATATTCATCGAAACAACGAAGAGCGGAGAAAAGTAAAAAAGATCACCAGTAGATCGTTCTTTACGAAAGCCATACTGGAGATCAAAGATAAGATTAGAAGAATTGAGATGTTTCCAAGTATTCCTGTTAAGGATGGACTCGAAAACTTTAGAAAGAATCGCCAGTCAGACCAGTTAGCAGAGCCGAAGTGCCAGAATCGTCTCCTCACAGGAGTCGGGGGCCATTCCTGCGGAAGACTTGAGGAGAAAGAACAAGAAACGGAGATAAGAAGGTGATCGGATGAACCCAGGGGAGAAAAGAGTTTAACAGAATAAGGAGAATGATAAGGGGTTAAGAAAAGATCAAGTATGTTGGGTTTATCTCCAAGACGGTCAGGGATACGGGTAGGGAGTTGCACCAACTTCTCAGGTTGTTCTGGATAGAAAAGTGGTAGACGAGTTCACCAGGTGAATCATAAGAACTAGAAGAAAGTCATTGGCGGTGGTGAAAGTTGAAACAAACTAAAATAATGATTTCAGAGAAAGGAGAAGGAAAAAGAATGTGTTCTATTTTGAAGTTCAAATTGTTGAAGAATTTTTTATAGTCAGTAGAATTAGGAGATAAAAAGACAGAACAAATAAATATAGAAGTAGAATTGCAAAAGAGCTTAAGCCATAAAGTAGAGAATTCAAAAGACTCAAAATTAGAGACAAGAGAACAAACAACATCGTTGCCCACATATGAGTAACATCCGACTTTGACTGAAAATTGAAGATATAGACAGAAGAAGGTAACAGAATAAGGTTTGCTGTTAGCGCACCCAAGCACCTGAGTTTCGGATAAGAACAAGAGATGAGGCTTAGAAGAAGAGAGGTAGTGTTCGACAAAGAAGAAATTAGAAAAAATATCCCGAATGTTGCAGAAATTAAAGAAAAATGAATATCGTGCACTGGGGCAAGCCGGACGTGAATTCTTGGCTGCACCATCTCCATCATCGAAGGCTGCCAACTCCCAAGTGATGATGGGGTGAGGGGTGGAGGAAGGGCATTCTTTGAATGAGTAAACTCTTCTAAATTTGTGGGAACATGTGAAGAAATGGGGTGAAGAGGTAATGGGAACATAGACACTCCAATACGAGACGAAAGTACACTAGAAACCGTCTGAGAAGGTGAAACGCGAAAAGGAACGAACCAAAGGACAATGGAATGAAGCAGAATGGACTAGCCCATCCTATCACTCGCTTCGAACTGCGCTATGTCCTTCCAATATATATATATATATATATATATATATATATATATATATATATATATATATATATATATATATATATATATATATATATATATATATATATATATATATATATATATCAAGCGTCCTAAAATTACCCTGAAACGGAATATTTTTAATTAAGTAACAGAGATCTGGAGCTTGTTTAAGTTCGTTTGCTAAATATATGACCTAGAGTGGGTATTTTCTGAGTGCCGTAACATAATCGAAAAATATAACCCATCAAACGTGCTGAATTATCGTTATATAACAGTTTTTATTTTGCTTTTTTTAATTTATTTATTTATATATTTTTTACAGTTCACCACCACTCACGGGTAGAACACTTTTCAAGGAGGGGGCATATACAAATAGAAAAGGAGAAAGAAAACCCACTCAGAACCGAACCTAACGCACATCCTCCAGTTGGGCACAGACGGAAACCTTGAAGAGAGGAATATTAAGTACTTATCAGGTAAGAATCACCTATGCATTATTATTCTCCCAGAAAAATGAAATAGTTTACTTTGTAGTCGGATTACTGCCTTCTGGTACATTTAAGAAGCTTTTTCTGCCAGCTTCGCATTCTTGTCGTTGTAAACATGGCGCATTACGATTTTACTCTCTTCAACTTGAACTTCAAAGGACCTTTTAAGTAGCCTATAATATACCAACTCTACTTCTTTCAATAAATTTTTATTATTATTACTATTTTTTACTTCGTTCTGGATTGTAATCGTAATTCTTTTGAATTCAACTATAAGCGTCAAACTCTAATAAAGTTTTTAAAGAGCTCGGTACCATTTTTCATACCTTTCCCTCTTCTATTTCACCTTTTAACACTGTACCAATAATGATCATCATTCGCAGATTTAATAAACGTTTCTTCCGATGCCGTAACTGAAAATATGCCCTGGCATTTATGTTCATGTATATCAAATTAAGAAGATTTTTAAAGCATCTGAAACAATTAAGTCTAGTTTTTGGTTTTCAACAAATCGATCGGTGTTTTAACATTTAGAATCCTGTATTTTTTATTTTTCACCTTCCTGAGTTTCCAAATGCAGTTCCTTCCTCTTTCTTTCTGATCAATTCCGCCTTCCCTATCTGTTGTCTTTCCATATTGGGCTACCTTTAATCCTGAAATATTTCGCAAGGATCTACTTTTTAAGTTCCTATGCTTGTTGTTCATTATTTTTACATTCACTCCATCTTTAGAATGGGTAGCTATGTATAGAGCGTATTTTTCCGAGTTCTGGAAGCATTATTAACCTGAATTCTTTTAAGAGATTGAAATAGAGTTCTGGTGGACACACGATTCTCACTATGCTTAAGATTTCACAATCTTGTTAAAGTTAGTCTTGCCAAATACGAAATCTAGTGTTTTTAATTTTCGTACCGTAACACATCTGACGAATGTCGCACCAAACGAATTAAATTGCGGGTTTGCAACTGTTGGTTATGTTATTAGTGTTTAAATTCTCTTCTTAAAACTACATGTATTTACAAAAATCAAATCCAAGTATTAGGATTTGATGGATAATATTGGTAGTATTTAAACAAATTGCAAATTTTGACGGATGTGATGTGATAACCCTTGATAAGGCCCATGCACCTTCTTACTGCCATTTTCCTTTTGTTCTTATGAACCCAACTTACTAATCCTTCTCTATATAGTTATACTCAAGACTGCAGAGCCGGTGCCAGAAATTTTTTTAACTGCAAATAAGTTTTAAAATCTTGAATCTGGAGCCGGTAAGAGAAAAAAAATTACCGGCTTCGAGGCCCTGACTCATACTGTTAAACCCTTTCACCTCTTGGATTCTCGTCACCTTTTTCTTTAAATTTTTTTCCACTCATGTATGCTCTTTGCAAGGGTAAAGTCTGAAGATTTTCGACTTACAAACACTCGTACTTTCACCTCATGCTTATCAACCTGTTGCATAAACTCCTATAATCTCTATTACATTGGACTCCGAAATTCTTAACTTACTAGTCGCATGCCTAAACTATATAGAATTTTAGGAACTCCGACCTTTCTATACGATTTTCTCTCTCTCTAACCAGCCTTAACGACTATGACCATTCCTACGTCATTGATAAAATCTGGAACTCTCTCTTAACCGATTTCATTGACTTGAACACTTTCAAAAGCTGTGTATAGAGTCATATCGATCTTTAGTCTAACTGAAATTTTTATAATTATATACAACTTATGAAGCCAGAACTACAATCTATTTGAAAGTATGAAGAATATCGATTATCCTGAAAAAGTGTAGGGTTATTCACTTTCACTGAAAGAGGTCTTAAAAGAAAAACAAAATATTAAACATTTTAATTTGTTAGTAACAGAGTTAAATTTAAAACTGTTTTAAAGTTTATAAAACTATGACACGTCTGCAACAAAAATTTCGTTATATATATATATATATATATATATATATATATATATATATATATATATATATATATATATATATATATATATATATATATATATATATATATATATATATATATATATATATATATATATTAAATTTATGTTTAATTTTTAAATTATACAAACTAATTTCAAAAATTGTACAAATTACAAATTCAAAGAGAAGACAACAAAATAACGACCTATCATCGTACAAACTTAAAAAAGTATTTATTTTTTTAACAAAATGAGTTTTTACTAAACTTAAACATTAAAAAACTAAAATCTAAAAACAGTTAAAAGTAATCAACATTTGTTCCTATTCTTCAACCATTAAACGTTTTCAAATTAAAAATCCACTTAAAAGTTAAAGTAATCTCTACAAATCTGCTGCTGATATCTGTGGCTAATGAAACCAGCAATTAATTTTATATATTACAAATTATATATCAAAACTTCAATAGATACTTTTGACAAAATTAAGTTAATAATAAAATAATGGTTTCCATAGGATTGAAATAATAGTGGAAGAACTCTTATTGGTAATATTTGTTGTACTCATAAATACACTGTGGCTTTGTACTTACATATTCATTATCCAAAACTCGACCAAAAGTATGTAAAAAAATACGGATATGCAAATTGTCACTTACAACATACAATGACCATACCATAACCACAAGACGACTCAGAATTCAAAATTTTTGGAGAGGCTTAATCTTGATGTATAAATTTTACGACTATATCATTAAAAGGTTTTCCCAAAATAATGAGTAAAAATGAGTAAGTAAGTAAGTAAGTAAGTTAAAAAAAAATTACCTAACACCGATGAAATGTATTTTACATACAAAATAACATTTATATTTTATATGAACAGACATTTAAAAAAACAATTATTAATAACCTGACCACAACCATCATGTAAAACAAATGTTCAAACACTATTTAAGTTGAACATTTTCATCATGTTTTTCTTCCCAAAATTAGAAAGAATTCGTATCTGAGAGTTACTTCGACATCCTCAGGCTTCATGTCGTTTCCAACTGTATTCATAACACTGAAAATGCAAAATCCTTTTATAAGAATAAAAAATAAATAATGAAACCAAGAATAAACCAATAAACAACTGACTCATTACCAAAGCTAACAAGTTTAATTTAGATTTCCTCTATGGGTATAAAATGAGAAAACACTTGTATTTTATGCAATAATTCTTTTATTGTAGGTCATGTCTCTCATTATTAGAATATAATAAGGATCATTACTTTTCTTACTAGACAAATGTTGTTTGATTGTATTATTTGTACTACTACTACTACTACTAAAAAAAAAAAAAAAAAAAAAAAAAAAACTATTAGAAGATTCACAGCTAACTAATGATTTATTTGGTCAATATTTCTTGTATTAAAATTAGCCAGTAGTGCAATTAAAAAGAAAAAAATCGAAACTGTGGTAAGATTATGAAAATATATTAAATTTTGCTACAGTACTAATTTTCAGATAAGAAAAGTCAATTAGATTAATTAAAGAAGTACTAATTGCAGAATATGAATATTAAATTGAGGTTATCAGCTATCCTAAGATCACATGCTCCATCAATGTGAAAATTGTCCAGAGAAAAAAAAATTATGTATCTTTTAGGAGAATATTTTTTAAAGAAAAGAACCTTGAAGATGTCACCGAGTTTAAACAATGGGTTAATAATGATCGAGATGCAATGAATACTGAACAGCTGAAGATTGAAGAATTAAATAATAATAATAATAATAATAATAATAATAATAAATACAACACAATTACCGCTTAACAAAGTTATTTAGTATTTGTTGCCCAGCTTCTTCTCCTTTTTGAGTCTTCAATCTCTGGAAACCGGACCAAGAAGTGATGTAACCTTCGAGGTCTCTAACGGTAGCCTTCGTTTCAGTAAAGAAATTATCTTCTCTGAAAAAAAAAAAGAAGAAAAAAAATTTAAATATTATAAAAATCTTCAGTTTTTTAATACATTTGCAACTGTTAATGTGCAAAAAACACAAAAAATAAAATCATTATTAATAATATCAAAGGTAGACAGACTGTTATAATTAAAAAAGTTAAAAATGAAAAAATCAGGAACATGTCACAAAAATTCTGCAACTTTGTTTTTTTTTTTTTTTTAAAATCGGATTTCGAATTGAGTGTGAAATTGATTAAAAAAAATCTCGGGTACAAATATATTCTGTTTTCATATGAATAATTATGATTACGCAAACTTTCTGCTTGAGAAATGGCTTTTAACTGTCCAATAATCAATCAATCAAGTGTAGAATTTTAAGATCCAAAAATAAAGATATAAATAATGATAATACTTATCATAAATATAAAATAATGGCTATGAAGGACTATATTGCAAGAAAAACTAAGTCATTAGACTATTTGACAGTATCATTATTTTGAAAATAGGAGAAGGCTTTTACGAAGTGTTCTTATCAACTTGGCTATATTATTAAAACTCTTGTAATTTAAAAGAAACAAGGGATAAAGTGAGTAAATATTACTCATTTATTACATTGGGTTGAAGAGATAAAAAAAAAAAAAGTTGGTAAAAGAGGACCATAGATCAGAACTATAAATTGTGTATTAAGAAAAATTTAAAAAAGCTTATTATTCTTATTATTCCATAAGGGCTAAAATCTAACAACACTGGGAAATTAACTATTCAGCTGCGCTCTTATATCTTCACCCTCAAAAATATAATTTTGCATAAATTTAAGACCTAAAATCAACAAACAATATATATACATTTAATATATAGTTATACCCAAATAAAAAAATTTGAACAATGCGGAAACCCTGTGGTTCAAAGGTTGTACAACTTTCTCTAAACTAAGGGTCGGAAACGAAGTGCCTACTGATGTATTTGAGCCCGTTGAACGTTTTCCATACTGCCACAGGTATTTAAAAAAGAATATTATATATGTTTAATACGTCATTCGTTAAAATCATGTACAAACTGATTTTTACTAATTAGGTACCTTATTTCTATTTCTCCCCAAAGTAATTGTCAGGTATTTAACAAAAAGCATATGTTGTTTTCCTTATTCGCTTTTCCAGATCTATACAAATCTACTAAAATATTGAAACGTTTTAATATATTAAATTTTAAAAAGCCATAGTGGGATTCAGTAAATCAGTAGACTAAAAGCAAATATTAAATTTTAAAAGAATTTTTTGCACCCTCCTTAAAATTTCAACATTAATCTTCAATTAATTTTCAACTCTGAAAGAAAAAAAAAGATGTGGTGAAAACTGTTACAATGGCAGAAGCATTTTAATGAAACCTACCAACCAGTCTAAATAAAAACACCAAATGCACCTTTTGATGCTTGCAAGTTGGTAACCAAGAGGAAAAGGCTATTTGATGATGATCTTAAGAAAGAATGCATGTTATAAGTAGTTAATGTATTTTTTCAAAGATTCTATAGCTAATAACAAATAAAAAGAATATTTTGCAAAGCAACTTTAATAGTTTCCTTTTAATGAGTTACTATGAAGAATTAACTGATACCAACTTACCTTAAACATTCCCCAAATGGTATGATATACTTTCTATCTGTGTATCCATTGTCTACGTCAAATCGCTCTTCTGTCCAATACCCTTTTGTATCATTTTCATAAACCTATAATATTGAAAGAGCTTAAACTATATATAGAGATACATATTACTTTGAATTCTCAACCCATTATAAGATGGTGTCACAAAGAAACCAGCATGCCTCAAATATTAACCCAAGGACTATAGAATTACTCTGTATTTTCATATAAAATCAAACCCATATGTGCTCTATCCCGAGATGAGTTTTTAATTTTTCCAAATTTTTCACTCTATCACCATTTTTTTTTTTTTGCCATTTTCAGAATAGATACTACAGTGGCATAACGGTAGAGTGATTTATTGAAAGGACTGGTTCAATCCCTAGGAAGAAACTTCCTAGTAAGTTCTTCCCCTTAAATAAGGCAATTGCAGAGATGTTTTTTTGAAAAATAAAAATAAAAAAAAATTTCATATATATTATATATATATATATATATATATATATATATATATATATATATATATATATATATATATATATATATATATATATATATATATATATATATATATATATATATATATATATATATATATATATATATATATATATATATATATATATATATATATATATATATAGGAACGTAAACGTCCTCATCCGCATGGATGTGAAACATTAAAAATCCGCATCTGCGGATGTGAAAAAATAGACATCCACATCCGCGGATATTAAAAAATTTGAAATCCGATACATCAATAATATATATATATATATATATATATATATATATATATATATATATATATATATATATATATATATATATATATATATATATATATATATATATATATATATATATATATATATATATATATATATATATATATATATATATATATATAATATATATATAAAAAAAAAAAAAAAAAAAAAAAAAAAAAAAAAAAAAAAATATATATAAAAAAAAAAATTTTTGATTTTTAAAAAAAAAAAAAAAAAAAAAAAAAAATTTGAGGAAAAAAAAAAAAAAAAAAAAAAAAAAAAAAAAAAAAAAAAAAAAAAAACTAAACTTACAGATATCAAAAAATTATGAAAATCTTTGTCCTTCCACAAAGCATGAGGAAAATAGTAACCATACAGAGCTAGAACGCCATCTTCAGAGAGAAAAAAATTCTTCTTAACATCCACTTTATAACTTAATTCAAACAGTTACCAGAACAATATCAGAGAATTCTTACTTTGAACTAATATCCTATCTGCCTCCTTATAAAATTTTGGAAGATCAAACCAATGAGATGCTTGACAGGATGTTATTAACTGAGCTGAAGCATCTTTAAAAGGTAGAGTTTCAGCTGGATTTACTCTGAAATAATACCAGCCATTCATTCAAGGATAAAAATAAATGTCATTCTCTATAATTCATTAAATTCATATAAAAATTAAATAAAAGTGAAAAACCTAAAATAATCTTACTTGTAAGAGACATTATTTAAATTATTTTTCTCGATAGCTTCATTTATCTGTGCTTCCGAGACATCGAAACCATTAA
This sequence comes from Armadillidium nasatum, assembly GCA_009176605.1. Lineage (NCBI taxonomy): Eukaryota > Metazoa > Arthropoda > Malacostraca > Isopoda > Armadillidiidae > Armadillidium > Armadillidium nasatum. The sequence continues at coordinate 68,883 of SEYY01022364.1, forward strand.
CGTTGGCAAAATATTTTGCAAGAGGGGTTGTACTCTGTCCTGATCCACATCCAACATCAATTGCAGAATTAAGAGATCCTGAATACTAAAATTTTGTGCATTTAAAAGAAAATTAAAAAGGAATAAAAACCAATTCATAGAAGTTTCAAGCACATTTTTAACCTCAAGAATATTTTTATGGCTAAAATCATTTTTCATTTTGTAGGTAGTGAGAATAAAATGAAAGCTGAAAAGAAAAATTGTCAAATTAAAATTAAAATTTTTTTTTATTTCTATTTTATGTAATGGTCATATAAAAACATCAAACGCACAAAAATTAGACACCAGAAAAAATAAACCTTAACCATAAAAGAGAGTTTAATATGAATAAAGTAAGATTGTCAAGATTGGGCATTAACAACAGTGTCAGTCTCGACTGGTGCTTTCCTTTCCATTCAGTTACAATTTGGTCCATTCTTTTCATGTTTCAACTAATCAGAGGGTATCTCTGTGGTATCCTCTACCTTACTCTGGAGTGCCTCACACTCTGTCCTTCTTCATGTCCCCCCACATACTTATAAGCACATATTCAAACATTGTTATGTAAAAAAAAAAAAAAAAAAAAAAACTCCACCAGAAATTCTTGGGAGGGTGGCATCCAAACAATACAAATCATCAACATGGGAGTTGGTGGTGGCCAATGATAAGATTGGTGCCATCAAGACTTTACTGCTGACTTGGTCTGGTACACAGTCTTTTTTTTACTATTAACTGTGCACCATTCGAGGTTTTTATTTTAATTTCCACTTTGTTGAACAACTCTCTCTTCTTCTAGACCTTCTCTTCTTTACTGAAACTCATGTGCTTAAGCATTTCAACAGCAAATTCTTCTCTGTTCCCATTTACTATCTCTATCTTCAATTTTTAGACAAAGGTGGTTAGTGTGCTTATGTGCACAATGTTTGTTTTTTGCGTTTATAATTTAGTCTTCCAAATTTTCTACCTTTTGGCTTAGGCTCTTTAGTCAATCTATGATTAAATTTTTGTTTTTTATATCTCCTAACTTTAATGTTTATCCTAAATTCTTTAATGATCTAAAATTCCAAAATGGAGAATATTCTCTTTTCTCTGAAATCATACTTTTCCCATTCATACATTTAAAAACCTCATTTGTGTTGTAATATGAAGTGCTTTACACTTTTTTTGTTTTGAACTTTATTTGCCGATTATTAGCCTACTTAAGGAGTTTATCTACAATGGGCAAACATTGTCAACCCAAATCATTCATTAACCTTTCAACCTATTTTTAGAAGCTGCATGTGAGCTATAGCAATCACATCATAAGACAAAACCATTATAAAAATTAAATACTTGGTTAATGAAGAAGTATTTTCCTAAATGCTGTCTTATTTTTTCTTATTATGATCCATAGCTCTCTCATAATGGTATAGCATGAAAATCTTATTCTCACCAGAGGAGAAAATTTCATAAATATGATTTGTACCTCCTCCAAAAAGTCTCCTTTCCACAGAAACCATGTTATTTCATTACTAGTATTTTTAATACCACAGATTATCTTTGTAACTCTATAATGTACTACCACCACAAAGAACATATCAATATCATCTCTTAGGTAAATACTCCAAACTTGTAACTTCTGCACAGTATTCAATTAGTGGCCTACCATTACACACAGCTTACTCAATACCCCCTGGCTATTATAAATATCACAGTTTATAATATTCACATTTTTAGCTCTAATTATAGTCTCTACATCGCTCTGTTGACACTTTCAAATTGCTATTAATAACAATATCTAAATATTTTTCTTTCATGTCAAAGTCTTTATGTGAGTTATAAATGTGAAGTTCCTTACAATTTTGGTATTGAAATCATTTGCCACTTATCAGTCTTTCCAAGTTTATCCAAATCATGTTGAATTTTGAAACAAACTTAAAGATTCCCAAAAGAAATAGCTAATTTAGGATTTAGTATACATGGTATCTGATAATTTAAGAGCTAAAATGTTTCTTCAGGTTCTTGTTAAAATTTCCTGCTAGATTAATTTCTCCTTGTCTTTTAGAACTTTTTTTTATTATTAATATTATCATCTGATTGCATTTACTCCTAACTCTCCTGTAATCTTTTAAGTCTATTTCCTTATATTTTTTCTGACTATGAAATAAATTACACCATTTAAACCCTTGACCTAATTATGAAATAAGCAAACCCTACCTTTTCTTGAAGAAAGTTCACAATTCTTGATATTAATGACGCAGGAGGACCTGGCCGAAATTTAGAATATGCCAATGCATGAGCAGCAGCTTCAAAATATCTTGCTGCCATTTTACAAAATACAAATTCTATGTATAAATATATGAATATGTAAGCCTATAACAGGAAATATTTATATGATTACTCTTAAATACATTAGAAAAATTGAGACAGTTAGAAGCCACATGGGCCTTTTGAGACATATTGCCTAATAAATTTTAAACTATTACATATGACCAAAAATTAGAATGGTAAAACATAATTATTTTATATCACATCCTAGTATTTGAAATTTACAAAACTTACTTGAATATATACTGTAATTAAGATCTAATAGAATAAAGAACCTAATTGAAAGAGTAGGGAAACAAGAGATAAAATTAGAAATAAGCATAAATAGCTTATGTTTCAAATAGAGTTGTAGTGTAGCAGTATTGGAGTCTTATAGAAGAATAAAAAATAAGCTGTATTAGATAATAAGAGCATCAAAGAGATAAATAGAAATTAGTATTGCAAGAAATAAAAATAAATATTTAACAAAAATATATTTTTTAAATACAAAAAATAAAAATAAAAATTAGTCCGATTGATTAATACATTTTATCCATACTTTCATTAGTGTTTTCATATGAAGAGACTGATAATGCCTTTAAATTAGGATAGTTTTAATAAGAGTGGTGATTTTTGCAAAATCCAATATTGAGGTTGATAAAAGAAAATAAATAAGAAATTAACTTAAACAGATTAACATCAAATCTATTTCTCCTGATAGTAAATGGTGGAATATATATATATATATATATATATATATATATATATATATATATATATATATATATATATAATATATATATATATATATATATATATATATATATATATATATATATAAAGGTTGAGAAGTTGTCTGACCTTCGATATATGGAAACCAATCAATATATCAATACAAATTTCTTGATATTTGTATTATTATTTAGCATTCTTTTTCATTTATACCTATTAATATTGTTATTTTTATTACTACTATTATTATTTTTTTTTTTTTTTTAGTTAGTTAAGTTTTATAATAACCTCTGAACTTTTGTGATACAGGCCTAACTGATAGATGGAAATTTAAAAATATCGATATACACAGGACAGACAACTTCTTAACCTAAGCCATATATATATATATATATATATATATATATATATATATATATATATATATATATATATATATATATATATATATATAGAGTACTAAAAGAAGTAACATTTAATTTAAAAGGTCTTATGCTTATGGCACTTGCAAGATGCTCCTCATCAACTGGGATATTGACACCTTATTAAAATATCCTTATATTTTGCTTCTTAGTAGATAAA
>SEYY01022364.1:77500-82500 GCA_009176605.1 Armadillidium nasatum
TCTACCATTTATATATATCTAAAATGACCTTGAGTAGATATTGAAGTTCTCTACTCGTATCTCTGATCGTTTTGGAGATGAACCCAACAATCTTGACCTTTTTCCAACTTCTAATACTTCTTATTCTGTTTAAACTTTCCTACCTCTGGGTTCCTCCGATATCCTTTTATATATATATATATATATATATATATATATATATATATATATATATATATATATATATATATATATATATATATATATATATATATATATATATATATATATATATATATATATATATATATATATATATATATATATATATATATATATATCATGAAATTTTTCAGATTTGTCAGTCAAAAATTTTTCTTTGAAAATTAAATAAAAAATTACTTCCTAAATAAAAGCTGGACAAAAGGTAAAAATAAAACCGATTTTCCATTTCTTTTCCGATTTAAATTTCAACTTAGTGAGGAAGTCAGTATGGTACAGAAGGTTTTCATCCAGGTCTTATCTTTCTGTAAGTACAGTAGTCTTCTGTTAATATATATATATATATATATATATATATATATATATATATTATATATATATATATATATACACTATCGACTCTCTTAAATATTTCTACTATATAAACAACGAAATAAAACACATTCAATCGTCTTCCCCTTCCTCTGAAATTTCCATTTTGAATCCTCTCAGTATTGACAAACATCAGATTCTTTTCTTTCTTATTTTCTGACGATACAAATAGTGAATTTGCCCTCTATTTCTTTATCCAGAACAATCTTAAGCAGATGGGGCAGCCCTCTACCCATATTTCTGATAATTTTCTAGATCAACCAAATAATCTAGACTTTTTCTAATTTTTCAATCCTTCTTCTTATACTGTTATAAGTTATTCACTCTGGGTTCCTACAGAAAAATTATCTCTGAATCTTGTTCAATCTTTTCAGGTTTTTAATATAAAAAGGGTAGACGGCACCATGAAATTTTTGTTGCAATTTCAGTACTGCAAAAACTGGTTGGACTTTCTGTCGTTTGTTTTTGACTTCCTTTAAATGAGCTCTTCGTTGTGAGCTGAGAGTGTAACTGGATTGATTCTCTTTCTCACAAAGGAGCAATTCCCATTTTCTTTTCCATCAACTAAAACTTGTTAAACTTCGTTTAGCTTTGCTTTCTCTCGTGCTATTCGTAATAAGGACAATGCTTTCAGGAATTACCGATGTCTTCAAACTACGGAACATTCCTCTTTTATTACCATCCTGCATTATGCAAAATTTATTCATCATAAAACTAAAACTTTTTTTCTCTTTAGAAAAGTCTTGAAAGTTTTTGGTTCCATTATTTAAATTCCTTCCGGCTCTTTAAAAGTAATGACAACTTCAGCTTTTTCTTCCTTCTGTTTCTTAACGACATCATTGCTGTCTTACCTTCTGCTAAAGTATAGTCTTTCGCTCATACCTTTTGTCTCTAATTCCAAAGTTATTCTCCTTCTCCATCGCCCTCCAACTTTTTCATGATTTACATTGTGATTTCTGTTGTCTGTAAGCTGAATTATAAGAAGACGAATCTTTCTGATCATATCTCACCTGTAATCCTTAAAACTTGAGCTTCTGAGGTTGCATCCTGCCATTTCAGGACTATGCCAATCAAAGTCAGTCTTTCCACCCATTTGGAAACAAGCACTCTCTTTAAACCTATTGCGTGAAAGGGAGATCTCTCTAATCATCCAATATCTTTATTGAACCGCAGTCCTATTAAACGTTTTTAAATCTAGATCTTTAACGTGAACTTTCTAACGTGAAGTATTGGAAACAATCCTTCCAATTCTTAAATTTCCAAATCTAATCTCAAATCACCAGTATGACTTTCGGTAAGAACTCTGTACTAACAATCTTCTTTCCCTCTTCACTAAATTTTGGCCCTCTGTTCAAAGGTTTTTTGGCAATCCTTTTTTGATATAGCACTGGGGACATCGTTGGGCATATCAAAAGCTTCCAATAATCATTAGGACAAAACTTTGATTTCTAAACTTCATAGATTCAACGTACGTACGTACAAAATTTAAAGCTTAAATATTTATATAAAATGGAGATCATCTCAGGTTCAGCCAATTACAGTTCAATTAAGCCCCTCTCAATGTTTTTATTTTCTTTTATTCAAAATAGAGCTTTTATGAAATGATCTCCATTTTATATAAATATTTATTTCCAGCTTATAGGAACGAACTTTTGTTCACGACTATACATTTAAATATATATATATATATATATATATATATATATATATATATATATATATATATATATATATATATATATATATATATATATATATATATATATATATATTTAATAGAACATTAACACTCGTGTTTCTTTTTAATCTATACCTTTGTTATGATCTTTTTTATTATTCTTTGTTAACTCGTTTTAGTGTTTTACTTCTTACTTTTTTAATTTAGTGGTTTTTAAATATTATATATATATATATATATATATATATATATATATATATATATATATATATATATATATATATATATATATATATATATATATATATATATATATATATATATATATATATATATCTTCAGGGTTTTCTATATTTAGCCTCTGCTATGGGTATACTGGTGATACAAATGTCTTATGTGCAGATGGTCTTGGAAGTGTGAAAACCTCAAGTCTTTGCGATTATGTAGCTAACTGCCAAGATGCAAGCGATGAATTAAATTTTAATCTTTGTAAGGTAAAATATATATATATATATATATATATATATATATATATATATATATATATATATATATATATATATATATATATATATATATATATATATATATATATATATATATATATATATATATATATATATATATATATATATATATATATATATATATATATATAATATATATATATATATATATATATAATATATATATATATATATATATATTAATATATATATATATATATATATATATATATATATATATATATATATATATATATATATATATATATATATATAATATATATAATATATATATATATATATATATATATATATACTATAACTACACGTTCCTTCATTTTGACATCTTCAAAACGATGCAATTTAATCTTTATGCTATTAATATTATTTATGTTTCTTTTTCTCACTATCTTTCTTGGATGCATTGCAACGTTTCTCTATCTAAGCGATCTTCTAAGAGGTTGAGTGTACTGAGGAGACTTCAGAATTTGTTCACACTGCCTCAGGTGGTTTCTCTTTATAGTGATGTCACTCTTTTCTATTTGGAATATACTTCACAAATTTGAGATGATATTACTTACACATCTTTCATTGAATGGGTGGAGTCTATGGCTCTTTGTCTTATGAACTTTGTCAATATAAACTAACTCTCTCCATTCTCTTTCTGTCAGTTGAATTACTGACTCACTATCGCTATTCCAACAACCACTACACTCCTGAATTCTCCAGTCAATTCTTCCCACACTGAGAAGAACTAGTGAGACAGAATCACATATTTTCTCTGTTCAGCTCTCTGACCATATAGACCTAACTTGTACGCTTAATTTTCCATGTACTCTACTGGTAAAGTCTAAAAGATAATCTCTTTATCAATTTTCTAAAACTTCTTCCGATCTACACACTTTCAAGCTCCATGTATCGTGATATATCAGCCTTTGAATTGGTACTGATTTCTGATTTTTCTAAACTGGTTGAATTTGGTCGGTTTTCGGCTTTTTCCCACCATATATATATATATATATATATTATATATATATATATATATATATATATATATATATATATATATATATATTATATATATATATATATATATATAAACTTTTCAAGATGCTTTCAAAGTACACCTGCCCTCAAAAGAATCAGGTTAAGTGTGACTCACGCAATCGTTTTGGCGGTCATGATTCTTACTGGAGCAATCGATGCACAGACATCATTACTGCTTGCAATGTTGGACCGAAGTGTTTTGCTGCATCTTCTGAAGCATTGTGTAATGTAAGTGTAATGTAATGTAAATGTAATGTATACGAATTTTAAATATCAAATTTAGTGTTTGAAGCAGTCTTATGGTAATTTTTTCATCTTCCCTTATATATATATATATATATATATATATATATATATATATATATATATATATATATATATATATATATATATATATATATATATATATATACAGGAAGTGCAAAATGGACGACTGATATCCCCAAAATTCACAGAAGCCTTCAAAACTCGAAAAAACAGAAGAAGAAGAAGAATTTTGTGAGTCAATCTGAAATTCGATTTTTTTTTTTTTTTTACCATTTTTAGATACTATTTGTATTTACATTTAATACCATTTTCTATGTTATTCTTCTTTCTCTTAGCGATCTTGGGTCAGAGTTAGTCAGAGAAGGATGAGAATGCGTCACTCTACTTAGCCCTTCTGAAGTTTCTTGTCGAATATCCCCCCCCTTTGAGGAGAGCTTGAGTAACATAAACTCTAATCAAAAGGAGAGATATGTGAATAGAGAGTTCATAAGAGCGTTGTCTATAATATAAAAAAAGGAATGTGACGCAACTGTACCAAGGCTAGGAAGAGATTGGATGGAGTTAGGTGAGAGTATTAGGATAAGAAGAAAAGCCCTACACTCCACCTTATCAAAGAGTGCAGTATGTGTGGAACTACCCAATATCTGTGATGCATACTAAATGCAAAGGAGAACAACGCTCCTATAATAAGCATGCAACTGGCGTGGAGAGAAGTTTCAAAGGTGCCCCAAACACCTAATTTGTTTGTCTAGAAAAAGTTTGCTTAGAAAAAGATATAATATGATCCTTCCATGAAAGATCCCAAGAAAAAGAAACCCCAATAATATAAAGAGCAAAGAAAGAAGCAAATTGTGGTTTAGAAGATGCTATTATTGTGTGGATAATTTTTACAATTATAAAGAAGGAGAAACTGAGTTTTTGAGGTATGA
>SEYY01022364.1:87500-90000 GCA_009176605.1 Armadillidium nasatum
TTTCAAACGATAGATAATAACTAGATTTTGAAATTTTCTGACTTTCTACATCTTTGGCTACCTAGTGTTTAGTATTCCGGTGGCCTCTTGTTTTACATTCTGTTCCATAATTCTTTTTCGATCAGTGGCATCTGAAGAGTGAGAAGGAGTTTAACTCCGAAACTGTTGTGATTTTTACTTTTTATTTTTGTTGTTCTCTTTTTAACCTATAATGTTACCTTTGTTTTAGTGTTTTATTTTTTATTATTTTAATTAGAGTGGTTTAAAAAAAAAGATACGATTAATATAATTAGAAAACGAGCAAATTAGCTTTCTTAAAAAAGTTTAAATATATATATATAAAGAATTTTTATTTTTTGTTAAGAATTTTTATTTTTTTTCATTTTGCTGCACGTTGTTACAGTAAATATTTATTCTTAAATAAGATTTTTACATTTCTTTCTTTCCAATTGTTGGAATTGAAGTCAAATTCAAAACTTGAATTTCATTTTTTAATTATTTTCTTCTACTCGAAAATTTGATGACTCATTAAAAGGAAAAAAATAATAATAATATTAATATGAATAATTCACCTGCAACATATAAATGTATACATAATGAAGCAAGAAATTATCTTTCACGATATATATATATATATATATATATATATATATATATATATATATATATATATATATATATATATATATATATATATATATATATATATATATATATATATATATATATATATATATATATATATATATATATATATATATATATATATATATATATATATATATATATATATATATATATATATATATATATATATATATATATATATATATATATATATATATATATATATATATATATATATATATATATATATATATATATATATATATATATATATATATATATATATATATATATATATATATATATATATATATATATATATATATATATATATATATTATATATATATATATATATATATATATATATATATATATATATATATATATATATATATATATATATATATATATATATATATATATATATATATATATATATATATATATATATATATATATATATATATATATATATATATATATATATATATATATATATATATATATATATATATATATATATATATATATATATATATATATATATATATATATATATATATATATATATATATATATATATATATACTATATATATATTTCCGAGAAAAGAGGGACGTTGGTGGGACAGGCCTAGCAAGCCGTCATCATAAAACAACTCAAGCTCGTGAAACAAATGTTAAGCCTCGGAATGGACAACACCTAGCACGTTTTACCTAACAGGATGGATAGTGGTATATATATATATATATATATATATATATATATATATATATATATATATATATATATATATATATATATATATATATATATATATATATAATATATATATATATATATATATATATATATATATATATATATATATATATATATATATATATATATATATATATATATATATATATATATATATATATATATATATATATATATATATATATATATATATATATATATATATATATATATATATATATATATATATATATTATATTAATTAATTATTATTTTTTTTTTAAAATATATTTTATTTAATACCTTTGATAGAAATTTCTATCGTTGTACAATAATATTATTAAAATTGTTATGAAATAAATTTAAATGTAAATTTGAAATAGATAAAAAAAAAAAAAAAAAAAAATATAAAACTAAAAGTTTATTTCCATTTTCTTTGTTTATTTAAATTTTATTTGTCATACAAAGCGGAGAAAGTTTATCTGTGCAAAATTCGTCTGAGAAATAATAAAAATTTTCTTCTAAGATTGACAAACACGTTTCACGTTCTCCAGTGAGTCTAGGCATCAATTTCCGTCCTTCTTCTTGATCATGATTGTTTTCCTCGTACCTATATATATATATATATATATATATATATATATATATATATATATATATATATATATATATATATATATATATATATATATATATATATATATATATATATATATATATATATATATATATATAATATATATATATATATATATATGAGTAGTTTCTGCAGCATCCGCCTTTGACTGAAAATTGAGGATAGGGCCAGAAGGTGGAAACAAAGTAAGGTTTGCTGCAGAGCATCAAACACGGAAAAAATGAGTTTCAGTTAAGAACAAGAGATGAGGTTAAGAAGAAGTGAGGTTTTGTTAGAGAAAGTGGAAATGCTTCAAGGGACCACGAATATTACAGAAATTAATGAAAAAGAAGTCCTTGCACCAGTGCAAGTCGGCATCAAGGTTTTGAGGGCGAAAACTTCATCACCGGAAGCCACCAACTCTCAAGTGGTAATTAAGGAAATAGTGTATAAGGGGCTACATTTAGAAGCAGCCCCTCTAAGATTCTCTGAGGTAGGTTTATGTTTCGCCATT
>SEYY01022364.1:95000-98128 GCA_009176605.1 Armadillidium nasatum
TCTCGCCCTTTCTGGCATTTTGCAAAAAATGTCAACTCTAACTTTGCTTCTTCCTCTTTCCCTCCTCTAGTATCTTCTGAGGTACAACTGCCGTTTTTGCCTTCTACTAAAGCTGAACTCTTCGCTCAAACTTTTGCCTTAAATTCAACCTTAGACGATTCCGGAGCTGTTCCTCTCCATCAACCCCCTCCAACTCATTTATGCCTAAAATTGTAATTTCTTCTAAAGACTTATTCTGCTCTCTCTGAGCTTAACACTAAAAAGGCGTACGGTCCTGATGGTATCCCTCCTGTGGTTCTCAAAACTTGTGCTTCCGAGCTTGCACCCTGCCTTGGTAAACTTTTCGTCTATTCTTCTACTTCAACCTTCCCTTCTTGTGGAAACGTGCGCTCATTCAACCTGTGCCGAAGAAGGGGGACCCCTCTCAACCCTCTAACTATCGTCCAATTTCTTAACCTCCGTTCTTTCTAAAGTTTTCGAATCTATCCTTAACAGGAAGATTTGGAAACATCTCAATTCTTCTAATCTTATCTTTGATCTCCAGTATGGCTTTCGTAAAGAACGATCTACTGGTGATCTTTTTTACTTTTCTCCGCTCTTCGTTGTTTCGATGAATATTTCGCTGTGGCGCTAGACATATCGAAAGCCTTCGATAGAGTCTGGCGCGAAGATTTTATATACAAAATTCTCTCTTTCGTAATCTATCCTTCTCTCTATGAGATTCTTTCTGATTTCCTTTCTGGTCTTCAATGGAAGCTGTTGTAGACAGCCACCGTTCTTTAATTCTTTAAAAAGTAGAGTTCCTCAAGGATCTGTCCTATCTCCAACTTTTTTTCTACTTTTCATTAATGACCTTCTTTCTATTACGAGTACTTTATCACCTATCCACTTCTATGCTGATGAATCCACCTTTCATTACTTCTTTCAGTTTAAAAGAAGTACCTTCCAACAGCAGTTAATTGACCAAGAAGAGTGGCCTTGGAGCAACTGACCTCTGATTTTTTTCGTATTTCAAATTGGAGTAGAGAAAACATGGTCATTTTCAATGCCTCATACAATCAATTACTCCTTCTTTCTACTCGGCACAATATTCCATACAACTATGACATCTTCTTCGTAAAAAACTTGACTCAAACTTTCATAGAAGGTTGCTATTTTTATTATTATTCTAGGTGATTCTTTTTCTCGTGATCTTTCTTGGAAAGGTCACATTACTTCTCTTTCTAAACAAGCTTCTAAGAGGTTGGGTGTTCTGAGGCGCCTTCAGTATTTTTTACACCACCCCAGTTGCTTTGCTCTGTATAGGGGTGTTGTTCGCCCCTGTATGGAGATGCGTCACACATCTGGGGTGTTCCACACACACAGCTCTCCTGAAAAGGTGGAGTCTAGAGCTTTTCCTTATCAATTCTCCTGCTCTCATAATTCTCTCCAATCTCTTTCTGCCCGTCGAATGTTGCGTCACTCTCTCTCTACTATCGCTATTACAATGGACACTGCTCTTCTGAACTCTCTCGTCGCATACCTCCTCCATTAAGAAGGGCTCGTGCGACTCGTCTTCTACACAGTCTATCCTTTCTCTGTCCAACTCTCTGACCCCAGACTTAACTATGCTCAATCTACATACTCTACTGGTAAAGTCTGGAACACACTTCCTTTTCTATTTTCCCACTTCCTATGACTTGCACCTTTAAACGCCGTGTATCATCTCATGTCGGCCTTAAATGACATGTTTCCGACTTTCCCCACTCTGTGGAACAATGGTAGGCCTCGGCCTTTGCCCACCAGAGGAGAAAAAAAAAAAAAAAAAAATATATATATATTATATAATAGATAAATTAATGCTCTAAAAATACATATTCACAATGCACCTACATTACATAATTCTGTGGAAGAAGATAAACAATTTGAATTTGAATACCGACTACAAGCACTGATGATACCTTTGCACGTCTCGCTATTTTCAGAATCATTGTTTTGGAAATTTACAGTTCCGTCACATCTAACCTCATTTTTTTTACTACATCTTTTCTTTGAAACAATTATTAATACATATTATAATAAGAATCTATTCTTACAATTATAAATATAACTATCGAAATTTTTTTTTATATAGTACATGCATAAAATATATATATAATATTATAATATATTTATATATATATATATATATATATATATATATATATATATATTTATTATATAGTATATATATATATATATATATAATATATATATATATAGATATATATATAAACTCTTCAATTTTATTTACTCATTTCTACATTGAAGTTATTTTTCAGCGGTTCGTTTGAATATGATGTTAATAATAATAATAATAATTTGTAGCGAGTGCAAATGTCCAGAATCTGAATATTAGGGAACTTCTTTAAAGTTATCTAGCGGCATCATTGTGTATGTGTGTGTGTGTGTGTGTGTGTGTGTGTGTGTGTGTGTGTAGGGAGGGGGGGCTTAAATAGAGGTTTTAAAATTTTTTTAAAGTTAATTTGATACCACTGAAATTTATTATTAGCGTCATTTCCTAGCCAATTATTGAAATTTTAAAAAATTCATCACTTAGTAGAATTGATCAATTGATCATATATATATATAATATATAGATTCATATATATATATATATAATATATATATATATATATAATATATATATATATATATATATAATTATATATATAATATATATATATATATAGCGACTCCGTAGCTCAGTCGATCGAGCACTCGCCTGGCTAGCGAGAGGTCCAGATTTCGAAGTCTGGTCAGAGTGGTGAAAATGAACTATTTCATTGTCTAGATACTTAGAATGTGGTTATTTCCACTTGCTCTTAGCTCCGCTCACTTATGCGTAATAAGTACATCAGCGAAATAAAATAAAAACATTGAGAGGGGCTTAATTGAGCTGTAATTGGCTGAACCTGAAATGATCTCTATTTTATATAAATATTTATTTCCAGGTGGGATCAAAATCGGCATCCGTGATAGACCTGACCAGCCAACGGATGTTTGCCGTCGGCCCTTGAAACCCTTGGTTCATCCTCGAATGAACTTACTGACAGGGATAATAATCCTTCTTGGGGGTGGATCTTGATTTGATATATATATATATATAT
>SEYY01022365.1:7500-20000 GCA_009176605.1 Armadillidium nasatum
AAGAAATGTTTTGAAATCGACTTCCGAAATTCATGTGTATTTGCTGTATCTTTCCATGGCCCTATTTTTCTTAATAAGATTTTATATCTTTTTAGGCACAACCTAAACATTTGTCGTGCATCGCCGTGAGCGCGTTTCACCTGTCGTGTCAACATACGAGCCATTACTTGAATGTGTCTTTCACTATTCCGGATCGACTTGACCTCACCAACATTTCACAGTCAAAGTGCGGACCTGGGGATGTTGCTCGAATGGAGCGGATTATGGAGGAAAAACTAGCGACTGATTTTCGTTGCCAGCCGCCTGTAACGCCTCTCACTTTGCTGCGTCTTTTGCATGCCGCCCACGCCCACCTGGCCTCTCCTCATTTACAGTTTACTCCAGAATCGAACATTCTCTTCTCTGACATCCCTTATCCATAAGTTAGAGATCGTTGCTTGTGACTCTGCTGCCACTGTTTATAGACCATCAGAATTGGCACTGGCACTCCTCACACTCGAACTTCAGAGCGATGTTATCAATAGTTCTGTTCATCAGGCTTGTCTTTTGCATCTCTACGACCTTTGCAAGGTATTGCTTTATTTCTTTATGAATAAGAATGTTTATACGATTTAATTTCATATTTAGCTTTTTAAACCAAGATTCAATGAACTTTAAGTATAGAGTTAGGAAAATTCATTTAATTGAATGAATTACAGTAGTTTTATTTTATTTAACAGATTAATCCAGGAAGGTTTGAGGGATGTCGCAAAGTGGTGAGCGAATTGATGGATCAATATGAGAACCAGCGTCACTCACCTCATAGGCAGCGCCTTGTATGGAGGCTAAGCAACAGGACACTCCGCCAACTCCGGCCGACTGATAAGCTTAAGGCTCGCCTTCCTACTATTGAAGAAAAACAGCCAACGCCACACCCTATCATAAGGGCAAGGTAAGTTTTCTCTTATTATTTTATGGTAAATGGATTAAAATTATTTTAATCTAAGAATATATCACCGTCTTTTAGTAACTGAATTGAACTGTTATTGTTTCGGTGTGTAGGCTTCTCATAGTATATATTCCAATATTCTAATAATAATTAAAAACTTTAGCTAATTTAATAGGGTAATTTAAAAATGGTTCTCAAGTGTAGCATAATATTTTGTTAGCAAATACTGCCTTTTGAAAGTCATGGAAAATGTAGGTGCAATAACACTTTACCCAGAGGGGTTACAATTACTGGAATGTTTTTACTTGCTTTCATGTGGCTCAAATTCATTGTACAGCGTACACTGTAAGTTAGTGTAGCGAAATAGATAGCAACGATTGACTCTTTATTGAAATAAAGTTTACAATGAAAGTGAATAGGGATTTTTGTTCCTAAGAAGCACACGAAATAATATAAACAGTAGATCGCATTTTTATATTTTAGTTTTTTAGGTGGAAACCTTGCAGAAAGCAGTAATGTATATAAAATTGTGTATCTAGGTCAAGGTATTGATTTTAACATTACTGAAGGCTTTATTAAAGCTTACTTATTATCATATGTAATTCTAAACCATAGTATAACTTTTGATAAGAATCTTATACATATGCTGACGTTAGGAAATTGTAGAGAGCATATGCATAGTTTAAGATATGTATAATTTTGTTAAGAATCTTATACATATGCTGACGTTAGGAAATTGTAGAGAGCATATGCATAGTTTAAGATATGTAGAACGTTGTAGGCTGTCTCCCTGACTTATTACTTTAGGGCCCCGAGTAGATGAGAGGTTCTGCCCAAATAAGTAGTCTTACCAGACCTAAAATTTATTTCGTGATTCTAATAACACCTTTGTTTTATTTTAGGTTGGAGTCCTCAGAACAATGTGTGTCTGAAGAAGAAATGGACTTTGATTACGATGAGGAATTCCCACCGCTGCCTCCTCCGTCGGTAGGGGGAAGATCCCCTCTAAAATCAGCCTCGAGCTCACCCCACAAGAAACCCCCCCCGACATTTCCTTACCCACGCATCAACCGAAAACATGGCCGAATGGTTTAGAATGTATTAAAAATCTTATTATTATAATTTCTTTAATATTCGTATTTTTAATTAATTTATTTATTTCGTTCGCAAATTTTTTTCTTTATTAGATTTTTTCTTTAATTTTCTTAACTTGAGATAATTTTTTTTTTCTTTTTTTCTAATAATATTTATTAGAAGTTTTATTGTAGCACAAATTGCCATTTATTATTATTATCATTTATTTATTTTATTATTAAAAATGTTTAATTTTTACAATATATTTTTGTGCAATCAATTCCCTTCTTAAAATTTGTGTACAGAAAATGAAAAATATACTCCCATTTAAGTTTATTAACAAATTTATTTTTTTTAGTTAATTATTAATTATTATTATTATTATTATTATTATTATTATTATTATTATTATTATTATTATTATTATTATATTATTATTATTATTAATTATTTTTTTTTTTATATATTTATATATATATATATATATATTATAATATATATATATATATATATATATATATATATATATATATATATATATATATAATATATATATATATATATATATATATATATATATATATATATATATATATATATATATATAAAATGAAAAAAAAAAAAATGTAATTATTTCTTAGCTAATATTATAATTATATTTGAAAAAGTACAAAAAAAATTTATAAAATGAGGAAAAGAAAACATAAATGTTACTATTATTATATTTATTAATAATAATAATAGCGGGTTTGGTTTTTTCTCTTGATAGTTTGTAAGTAAAGATCTCTATAAAAAAAAAAAAAAAAAATGTTTTTTTTTTTTTTTTTTTTTTTAAATCTCTCGATGGATTGAAGGTCGAATTTTTGAGAACTTTAATTTAATATATATATATATATATATATATATATATATATATATATATATATATATATATATATATATATATATAATATATATATATATATATATATATATATATATATATATATATATATATATATATATATATATATATATTATATATATATTATAATCTCTTCGTAGTGAGACATAATTGCCGAAGAGAATCTATACAAAAGAGTCTTTCTTTTATAATAATAGGAAATGTATAATCCAATTTAATGTTGATTTTATATTGTACATAGAAATAAGAAAAACACATGTGCTTAATAGACACTTTATATATATATGTATATGAAAGCACTGGACGATTGAGTGTTTAAAACTAGATTGGGTGATTTTGTTTATACCCAGCGAATTAATTACCTTCTCACTGTATTTTTAGTATTATTAGAAACTTCTCAAAAATTCGAATCTTCTGTAAGTTCCATAACCTAGTCAGTATTGCACTGTGTTATAATTTGTGTAATATATATATATATATATATATATATATATATATATATATATATATATATATATATATATATATATATATATATATATATATATATATATATATATATATATATATATATATATATATATATATATATATATATATATAATATATTAATGGATTTAAAGGCTATGTGCTAAACTGCCAGGTGGTTTGTTGTGAAGATGGCTAGTTTTTTATATAATTATGATCGAAAAAAATTAATTGTACTTTTGAATATATGTGTTAGTGGTAGACATGTGGGCCCTGCTTATTTTTTTTTATTTCTTTCATTAAACAGCCACCATTAATTCATTAAAATGGAAAAACAACAATAAAAACGAACCACTTTAAAAATCCATCAGTGCAGGTGTTAGTTAAAAAACTTTGAAAAAATGATAACTTTAAATATGGATACCTGTTGAGAGGTTACTATCGTATCTTTGTACCTGCCAGTATATGTGTAATCAATTAATTTTTTTTTCTTTTTCTTTTTTTTTTTATTGGCGATGTTATGCTTTTATTAGAAAATATGAAGCATTCATTTTTTCCCCCTTTTTAGATGAAGCACATGTACAGTTATAACCTTAATTATCTTGAAGAATAAATTTTTTTTTTTTTTTAAAGTGATTTTGAGAAAATTACTTTTGATTTAATTTTTAATTGAAAAAAAAAAAGGAAAAAAAATAGGTGTTTTTATTTTTGAAATTTCAATTTATATTTTTTCTTTAATGTTATCAGTATTTATATAATTTGAAATTATTATTATAATATTATTATTATTATAATGCAATATGTCTAATAAATTTAAGAATTGTATATGGTCTCTGTGAAATTTAGACTTAAAAAGACTATATAAATGTAATAATGTTAAATAATTTCTTAATTTTAGATGAAGAAAAGAACCACCGAGGTGTTTCCCAATGTTTTTTTTTGTTTTTTTTTTAGATCTGTTCTTATTATTTCTTTGTATAAAAAAAACGGACATTTATTTTTTAAATCACTTGAACGAGGAGAGGCTACCAATAATTATAATAAAAAAAGTATAGGCATTGTTTTCTGTTTAATTAAAGTATTTAAAAATGGCCGATAGAGTAATTGTGTTTTTTTTAGCGTTGGAATACCATATATAGTAAAGCTGTTACCATGGCCAAGGTTAACAGCTGTTCTACGACCTCTGTCCCCTTTACTTCGGGTATTATATTAATGGCATATGTGATAAGTAAGGATCTACAAAAATGTCAGTTTGGGGAACTTATCAAAAATAATTTATGATTTAATTTTTGTTACCAATACAACTCAGCCTTTATATACATAAATTATTTCTTTGCTCTGGACTTTGTATATATTTATATATATAATTGCATTAATTATTATTTTTTTTAACATATCTACTGTGTGAACGTCTCTCGCTAAGAGTTTCGCCAATTCCATGTAACTTTATAAATGTCCAGGGCATCTCGTACCCAAAGAGGAGTTTCATCAAAGCAGAACTGCTGTCTTTATAGTAGTAATGGAGAATAAAAAAATATTTTTTTATTTTTGTTTTTTATTTTTAATCCAGATTAATTTTGTTAAGGTGTATTGCAGATATTGTTTGTCAGAATGGGTATCTACTTTTTTGAATAACTTTTGTGTAATGAGTATATCCGAAGCATTTAGAAAGAGGTCATCATTTTTGTTTAAAAAACTTTTTTTTTTTTTTTTAAAGGGTAAAAAATTAAATTTTTTTGTTAGTCATTAATACAAGTTAATAATTAGGCTTGATTATCAGTTTTCATTCATACTTCAGTTTGAATTTTTCCATGCACATAATTTATGGAATTAACATTTATGAAATCTTAACTTTTTTCTTTAAAATTTTCTAAGTGTATTGGACATTATTTTCGCGATCTTGGCAACGTTTTTTGGTAATATCTCCTAACTGTCAAAAATAATCATTTAGCATTTTCAATTTAAATGTTTGTTGAATAGAGAGAGGTACAAATTTCACTTTAACACTTTAACCTATTAAATGATATTTGATTATCACTTGCTACGGTTTGCGTTCAACGTATATTGCAAATGGTCAAAATTCTTCATGTAGGTTACTCGGATGAAAGAATTATATGAGTGGAGATTTTCTTGAGACTGGACCAAGAAAAAGATTTAGGTGTGATTATTAGCAGTAAACGGAAAGTAGATGATCAGTGTTTGGAAGCGAGGAATAGAGCTAAGATGTTTAGGTATAATAAATTGCAATGTATTATACAAGAGCAAAGAGGTTATAAGCAAGCTATATAATAGCTATGTTAGGCCGGCATTAGAGTATTGCGCACAAGTTTTGGCTCTACATTTAAGAAAAGACAAGATATGCTGGAGAGAGTACAACGTCGAGCAACAAGGATGATTTCTGGCTTCGAGAGTAAGAGCTATGAGGAGAAGTTGAAGAAGCTTTGGAATTTTCTCGGTTGAAAGGAGATTTCTCAGAGGTGATATGATACAAGTTTACAAAATATTTGCATCTGATAATAATAGAGATTAAAAAATACTTCATAGTGTACAATAGAAGAGAAACTGGAGGGCATGATAAAATTAAAAAGAAGTCATGCCATCTCGATCTAAGAAAATACTCTTTCAGTAATAAGGTTGTTAATTTTTGGAATGGATTGCCACAGGAGGTTGTTGACTGTTATTCTCTTGCAGCATTTAAGAGGGAGCTAGATAGATGTATGGATTGGTTAGGTATCGCATAGTATAACTTGACTAAGCCAAATTGGCGGGTATATATGAACTTTTAGACCAGCTTGTGACTAAATCTATGAATTTTAGATCAGCTTATGACTAAGCCTAACTGGCAGTTTTGTAGTGGATGTTGGTTCATTGCATGTTGCATGTGTAATTAGTCAAGTTTACTAAATATATGTAGAGGCTTAGTTTTATTTTTATCTTACTTTTCACGAAGGAATTAATAGCTAGGGATGTAATAGGCCTAGTCTTTGTTGCATTTATTAGTACCATTATTATTATTATTTGTTTTGACTGGTACAGTCTCGATAGGCACGTGTTGCTTCTAACTGTCGATTTTTCTTATGTTCCTATGTTCAGTGCTAAGGAATAAAAGAGGAGGTAATGAAAAAATATCTTTCAAGGATGTTAGCAACTTGATAATCATCCATAGAATCATTTTGGCAGAGAAGATACTCATCATGACCCTCTGTATAGCATCACTAGCAACTATATATGACCAAAAGTTGAAAATGGTATTATATTCGAAATATTATAGGAAATAAAGATGGCTACTTACTAGTGCCTGAAAATTACATTTATTGTCAATGCTGTTATTTTTTTCAAAGTTACAAATTAAGAAGTTGGGAGCCCTGATGGATTACTTTAATTTAGAAAGAGATTCGGCAGGGAAAACAGTTTACCGTTGAATATCGATTGCAGTATCCAAACTGAAAACACATAGAAAACTCCAAAAACTAAGCAACAAAGTTTTCTTTATGTGATGCAAGCTTTGAAAAAGATCTATTATGAGTTGAACAGGAGCAAAGCAATGGAACTGTATTTTGAGAGGATCCCCTTTCTTTTTCAGGACAGTTTGAAGGAGCATGTTTTTCGCAGGAAAGAAAAATTAAAGTTAATAGGCAAGTGCAAAATAGTTGTGCAAGAAAGGTGTGCAGGTTTGAAGAACAACGTTTAAGAACCAGAGAAGGAATATCGTCAGGATCGTACACTTTCTTGGTATCCTTCCTTGAGAGAGAGAGAGAGAGAGAGAGAGAGAGAGAGAGAGAGAGAGAGAGAGAGAGAGAGAGAGAGAGAGAGAGAGAGAGAGAGAGAGAGAGAGAGAGAGAGAGAGAGAGAGAGAGAGAGAGAGAGAGAGAGAGAGAGAGAGAGAGAGAGAGAGAGAGAGAGAGAGAGAGAGAGAGAGAGAGAGAGAGAGAGAGAGAGAGAGAGAGAGAGTTGACATTTGCAATTTCAAAGTTTTAGAAGAGCTTGAGGAAGACATTTGATATTTCAAAGTGCTATAAAATCCGCAATAAGAAGGAACCAGAAAGATTATTGCAGTTTCTATTGAAAAGGAAGAAGTTTTAGTAATACTGAGAATCGTTTTCCTTAATTCCAGAAAGGAGCAAAAGAAGCATGAATTTCCGGAAACTGAAGACGACTGCGTTTCCTAAAGGTAATATTCCTATCACGAATAACAAGACTGCATATCCAACCAGCTAGTAGCACCAAAGGTTTAAAAACGTTTTCTCACAGAAGCTGAGAGTCATTTCTATTGAAGACTTGAAGAGATAACCATATACAGAGATAAGAAGGTGATCAAAAGAAATGAAGAAACGCAAAAGTTTAAATTATGAGGAAAAGTACTGGTATTTAAGTAAACAGCTATAGTATATTTGGTTTTCTCTAAGATGAGCATAGATACTGATAAGGAGTTGAACCATCCGTTCAAAGTTGCTGTAGATAGAAAATATTAAACCCAGTTCACCAGCTGTATCTTGAGAGCTAAAGGAAAATCACAGTCGGTGGGTGAATGAATTTATAATATAAACAGAAAAATAAGGAACTCAAATGAATTTAGCTGTGGAATGACAAGAGGGTCGAAACCACAAAAGAGATTATATTAGAAA
The DNA here is from genome assembly GCA_009176605.1 of Armadillidium nasatum. Classification (NCBI taxonomy): domain Eukaryota; kingdom Metazoa; phylum Arthropoda; class Malacostraca; order Isopoda; family Armadillidiidae; genus Armadillidium; species Armadillidium nasatum. The sequence goes on from SEYY01022365.1 coordinate 15,500, forward strand.
GACTTCAAAATAGAAACAGAAAAACAAACAGCGTCATTGTGTCATGGATATTCAACTTTGAATCAAATTGATTGAGAGGAAAGAGAGTGGGCTTGCTATCGGAGCTCTTAAACGACTGAGTTTCGGTTAATAATAAGAGGTAAAATCTAAAGGAAGAATTGTACTGTTAAACTCTGCGAAAAGTAGAAAAATGACCTTGAATTTTTGCAGAAATTAATGAGCAAAGAGGCCCATGTACCAAAATACATAATAATCAAATTCTCATAATTTTGCGTTTTCTATAAAGTCACGAAAACATATTTCGAAGACAAGAGTATTTCAAATTGATTCTGTGGCCAAGGATGATGAAATAATTCTCAAGTGCTTTGCAAAAAACAACTTCTGACGTCAAGTTTGGTTACTTGAATAAGTTGCTTAACTTGACTATCATCTCCTTACTTATCTGGTAAGAATTTTTTTAATTAAAAATTTTGTGGGTGTTGAACAAATGAAAGTAAAAAGACTTAAATTTAAAATGTATGTTCACAAATAAACAAGAGTGCTCCGAAAAAAAAGTGGAGCGTTTATATAAAATATTCTTAAACTTATTTGATTACTAATATTTCCCAATATCTAAACAAGGCCAAGGTTTATCCCATTTGAGATAATCGATATTGGGTTTGTGATATTTGCTTTAATAAATTCTTGATCTATTTTTATATTGCTTCCATTCGGTCGCATGATGGTTAAGTGATTTTATTGGTGGACTCGATTCTCGGACACACTGAGGCGCCGGTTCGAACCCCAGAGTGAATATTGAATACCTCATACATGATGGATTACGCTGATTAATTATTACTAATGGAAAGCCTTTATCAAACAGATTCCATTTGAACGGAAAAATGTATGTAAAATAGTCGCTTTAACTGAGAATAATGAGCATTATGTCAATAACGTTTATCAAACATACTTAAAAAGCATTTGGAATATTTAAAGATGTTCATTACTTTCTTACTGGAATTAAAAGAAATTCAATTCTGTGAACGGAGTTAGGTTTTCATTAATACATAGATTTCTCAAGAGTTTTGAAGAGTTCGTTAAAGTTCGCGAGAATAATCAAACACTTAAATTTTTCTTAATTTATTCGCATCTTAATTTATTCACATCTTAATTTATTGGCATCCGACAAACAAAATGTATGTAGAATAACCGCAAGCATTTCGCTTCTGTTTTTTGATTAACTCGAGTGTCATAAGGTGCATTTATCAGTTCGTCAGAACACCTGTTTGTTAGAACGATTGTGCGTCAGAGCGCATGTTTGTTAGAGATCCACTTCGTAGAGCACTTGTTTTTCAGAGCGCTTTGCCAGAACGACTTTTTGTCAGAACGCCTGTTAGTCAGAACGTCTGTTCGTAAGAGTTTCTGTTCGTTAGAACGACTGTTCGTCGTCAGAGAGCCAATTCGTAGATCGTCTGTTTGTCAGAGAGTTTGTTCGTCAGAGCGTCTGTTCGTTAAAACGTTACTGGTTCGTAAAAGTTCCTGTTTGAACCTGTGCGTCAGAACACCCGTTCTTAGAACGCCTGCTCGTTAGAACAACTTTTCCTTAAAACACACCGTAACTGAAACTCTAATCAGCTAAACTTAATTAAAAAGGATAATTCTTACAACAAAGTGACTGATCGGATAGAATGATAAAAAAATCTTTTACACAACTCTTATTAAATGAAGGAAATAATATATTTTATTTTACCAGTACAACATAATTGGTATTAGTATTCTAAATCTTATAATATAGTATTGTAATAATATCATCACACAAATACATAATAATACCTAATAATAATAATAATAATGATAATAATAATAATAATAATAATAATAATAATAATAATAATAATAATAATAATAATAATAATAATAATAATAATAATAATAATAATAATAATAATAATATAATAATATAATAATAATAATAATAATAATATATAATAATAATAATAATAATAATAATAATAATAATAATAATAATAATAATAATAATAATAATAATAATAATAATAATAATAATAATAATAATAATAATAATAATAATAATAATAATAATAATAATAATAATAATAATAATAATAAAATAACATATAAAGCTAATATATAATAAAATTTTAAAGAATAATAATTAATATACTTAATAATTATATTAAAAACTAATTTGTTTTAATAAATATTTGCAAATAATAAATAATATAAATGTAATATAAAAATATTAAAAATTTATAAAAAAAATAAATAAAAACATAGATATTAAAGTTCAGGTAAAATAAATTCATTAATTAAAATAAGTAAATAATAATAATAATAATAATAATAATAATAATAATAATAATAATAATAATAATAATAATACTAGTTAGTACTAAAAATACTAGCACTAATACTAACTAATAATAACAATAATATCGTAATAATAATAATAATAATAATAATAATAATAATAATAATAATAATAATAATAATAATAATAATAATAATAATAATAATAATAATAATAATAATAATAATAATAATAATAATAATAATAATAATAATAATAATAATAATAATAATAATAATAATAATAATAATAATAATAATAATAATAATAATAATAATAATAATAATAATAATAATAATAATAATAATAATAATAATAATAATAATAATAATAATAATAATAATAAAGAATTATTAAATAACATCAAGTGATTCTTCAAAATAGTATTAATGAAACTTTAATATTTGTTTGCATTATTAATTAAATAATTAAAAAATTTCATTCTTTATTTTTGTCTAATTTTTGAATTTTTATTTGTAAAAAAAAAATTTATTTTAAGTCACAAAGTAATATTTTACTAAATATTAAGTATTAGTTATTAAATATTAAATATTAAGTTTTAAATTTTAAGTATTAAGTATTAAGTATTAAGTATTAAATATTAAGTTTAAGTTTTAAGTATTAAGTTTTATTTATTAAGTATTAAGTTTTAAGTATTAAGTATCAAGTATTAAATATTAAGTATTAAGTTTTAAGTATTAGGTATTAAGTATTAAGTATTAAATTTTAAGCATTAGTTATTAAGTATTAAATATTAGGGATTTAAATATTAAGTTTAAAGCATTATGTTTAAGTATTAAGTTTTAAGTTTTAAGTATTAGGTATTAAGTATTAGTTATTAAGTTAATTAAGTACTTAGTTTTTAAGCATTAGGTAGTTGATTATTAATTATTAGGCTATCAAGTATTAGGTATTAATACCAATATTAAATATTAAGCATTAAATATTAAGTATAAGGTCTTAAGAACGAAGTATTAAGTGTTAATATTAAGTATTAAATACTAGGCATTAAGTATTAAGTATTAGGTATTAGTATATATTTGCATTAGAGTATGTATAATAACAATTTAAAACAATTGATAACTATAGAAATTTGCTGATTATACATTTGAAGAACTTGTTAACTTGTTACATACAATCAAGTGGAAAAAACTAATCTACGATGGAAATAGAAATTGAAGTATTTTGGTGGAGTGGTGTGGAAATTGAGGGTTGAGGAAGTATTTTAGATCAGGAAAAAGGGAGGGGAAATTAGAGGGGGAAGAAGCTGAATGAAAGAAAGTACAGAAATAATAGTTAAAAAGTTGTTAAAAAATAGTTAAAATAATGTTTCAAAAACGTAGCTAGATTTGAGAAAAGTAAGACCGAAGAATAATAGGGAATGAATATAAAAAAAGCTAAATGAGAGATAACAGAAAAATAAAATATTCGTTAAAAAGTTGCTAAAAAATAGTTAAAAATAAAGTTTAAAAGAAAATCCGGAATTCAAGAAGGCTAGATGGAAGAATAATGAAAATAGAAATAAAGGAAATAAAATAATGGTTAAAATTATTTAAAACCTCTCCAAAAAGTAGTTAAAAATTCAGAAGTCTTTGATTTTGATTTTTTCTCAATAGAAATGCCACTTTTAGCACATCTATAAAATGGTATGGGTGACCTAGAAGAAGGAAAATAGGGACGGTCATAAGAAGAGTTCTAATCTTAATTCCACCAGCAGCATTGCAGGCATCTTCATCACAGTAATGCATTGTAATCTGGTTGTATAGTTGGTGCTTTCGCCCATCCTTCAGCTGCAATAAAGTTTGTGTTTGGTTTGGCGATAGTCAAGCAACCTCGCCCAGAAAAATCGTCTTCGTCAACAAAATCATCTCGTCTTCCAGATCCTGATATATATATATATATATATATATATATATATATATATATATATATATATATATATATATATATATATATATATATATATATATATATATATATATATATATATATATATATATATATATATATAATATATATATATATATATATATATATATATATATATATATATATATATATATATATATATATATATATATATGATGGCATCCGCATCCGCATAAATTTCATCCGCATCATCCGCATTTTGAATTTCATCCGCATCCACAT
>SEYY01022365.1:27500-32500 GCA_009176605.1 Armadillidium nasatum
CGGAAGAACAATAGGAGCCATTCAAAGAGCTTCGAGTAAAACAGTTATCTTGGGCTGCCAAGAAGAGGGTCAGATGGCTACTCAAGAAAGAGTACGATCCTCTAGAGGCCCGCAAGATGGCCATCGAGACCCTTGTGATTAGGCCAGCAGAAAGAACTGTCAACAGTCTCTACTTCTGATGGGCCCGTTAAGAAGCCCAGGGCTGATACTTGGGTGGAGGGTAAAACTTCCTTTTCAGCACCGAGCCCAAACAATGAAATAAAAATGGGAGTAGTCGATAAAGACTTCCCTGAAATCTCCTGACGATATAACATGAATGTCATCTAGAAGGATATCCTTAATAGAGTTGAGGAATCCGGAAGGGACATATTGACTCAATTCCACAGTTCTATCTTTAAGCCGGGATGACTTTTGATTAATTGTAATGGAGAGGCCATAGCAAAGTGACTAAAATTTACCATTGAAGGGCTCAAGCCCTGGAACAATGCCAATCAAAGTGCTGTAAAAAGAAATGTTATTCCTGGGCCCATCGTTATAACTGGTTTCTTTCCTGGGAGTACCAAAGGACGGAAATGAAAGAACTTCTACCTCTTTAGAAAAGCCAGAATAAAAAATTGGATATAGAGATAGGATGCTGCTTTAAAGATCAGCAAAAGTCCTACAGGCCAATGGCTTCAACTTAAGCACCAAATTTGAGAAAGTTAAACTCTCAAATAACAGAGGAGGTAACAAATCTACCTCAAAAACTAAAAGAGATATTTCAGAGATGACCAGCATCCAGTACCTCTAACTACAAAATAAAAGAATCCTCCAAATAGAGGGAAAGAAGAGCACCGGTCCGACTGCGGGATCAAAATAAGTCCTTAAGTCGTGAACGGCACGATGAAGAATGAAGTTATCATTGGCTGCCTTCAAATTAATTTACATGATGCTAAGGCAACTACGAACGTCCTTGTAAGGACTTTTCGGAAAGAGCAACTGGGAATACCTCTCCCGCAAGAGCCCTGAATTGCGAAAAAAAGTAGCCGGCATATCACCTTTAAGGTAGGTAGATTAATTTAATTGTCCAGAACACATCAGGCTTCGTGCTACTATTGTTATTAGCAATAAAAATGAATTTTATTTCTCTCTCTATTTCAGATTTGACTACAGAAGACTTTCCAGTATTTTCAAAATAATAATAATAATAAAGATAATAATAATAATAATAATAATAAAGATAATAATAATAATAATAATAATAATAATAATAATAATAATAATAATAATAACAATAATAGTAATGGCGATGATGATGAAGATGGTGATGATAACAATGACAGAAATAATAATAATTGAAATCTTAATAATAGTCGTGTTATTATTATTATTATTATTATTATTATTATTATTATTATTATTATTATTATTATTATTATTATTATTATTATTATTATTATTATTATTATTATTATTATTCACAAAAATTCGATCCCTGTTCGTTGGAGAAATAAACACTTGCCACATAGTTTGATAAATAATTTTAATTCATATTAAATAAAATTTAAGTTGAATCTTATTTTTTAATTGTAATATATATATATATATATATATATATATATATATATATATATATATATATATATATATATATATATATATATATATATATATATATATATATATATATATATATATATATATATATATATATATATATATATATATATATATATATATATATATATATATATATATATATATATATATATATATATATATATATATATATATATATATATATATATATATATATATATATATATATATATATATATATATATATATATAGTATTTAAATATTATAGATAATAAATCAGTCAAATAAGAAAATTTCTTAATTTCACACTAAAATTATATAATTTTTATTAAAAAAATTGTAATAATATTACTGATATTTTCAGGAGGAACATTTTCAACAGGTAGATTATTTTAATACTATTGGACTCGAACCAGCAACCTTTAAGAATGTAAGTCTTGTGCACTAACCACTAGGGCATGGTGGTTATTTTCATTATGGTAGGCAAAATTTTTTTTTAGTGATAAAATATGTTGACAAAATTCAGATTGATAAGTTTAATTAAATGTATTTTAATTCGGTCAACCCTTTTCAGTAAATCTTATCAAGACAATTAATAATAATAATAATAATATTAATAATAATAATAATAATAATAATAATATATAATAATAATAATAATAATAATAATAAATAGCAAATAATAATAATAATAATAATAATAATATATAATAATAATAATAATAATAATAATAATAATAATAATAATAATAATAATAATAATATTAATAATATAAATAAAATAAATTAATAGTATAATAAATTTAATATAATAATAAAAAATAATAATTATATTCCATATGAATAAAACTTCTCGAAGGGTCGTTTTCCAATATCATATTTTCAAATTGCAAATCAACAAACACAAACAACTTCACATAAACACTTAAATACAAAACTAGATTCATTATTACTATTATTATTATTATTATTATTCTAATTTTTATTATTATTATGATCGGAAACTTGCATCTAATAATAATAATAATAATAATAATAATATTATTATTATTATTATTATTATTATTATTATTATTATTATTATTATTATTATTATTATTATTAATATTATTGTTATTATTATTATTATTATTATTATTATTATTATTATTATTATTATTATTATTATTATTATTATTATTATTATTATTATTATTATTATTATTACTTTTAAGCAAAACAAAGTACACGTTAACCAAATCTTGGAGAGCTATATCATATAATGGCATTGAAAAATGGAATGATCTTCCAAAAAAACATTCAGGAACTAGCAACACTTCCCACATTTCGTAAACATGTCAAAAATCACCTACTATCAAAATTCTAAAATACCCGACCTAACCACTTAGCTACACACTAACTCAAAATCACAAAATTTATTATCACTATTATAGTAAAATTTTTTAGTATTTTTACGATTCATATTATTATAAATATTGTCCTTATCATTTTCGAAATTAATATTAATTTAATTATTGAATTTGTCATTGTTAGTTATTTTTATGATTATTATTATTATTATTATTATTATTATTATTATTATTATTATTATTATTATTATTATTATTATTATTATTATTATATTATTATTATTATTATTATTATTATTATTATTATTATTATTATTATTATTATTATTATTATTATTATTATTATTCAGTAATATTATTGTTATTAATATTGTTGTTACCATTATTATTTATTGTTATTATTATTATTATTATTATTATTAATACTATTTTTATTACTATTATAATTTATTATAATTTTTGTTCATTTTGTTATTATTATTATTGTTAATTTTTTATTATTATTATTATTATTATTATTATTATTATTATTATTATTATTATTATTATTATAGTTTAGGTTAAGATTACGACCATTAAATTATGATAAAATTAATTGTTATAAAATTTACAATATTCAAAACTTGGAATGTTATATAATGTATTGTGTCATGTATAATTTTAATGGGCTCAATGGACGATTTCGTCTCCCCAGAAGCCCATTACAGTTTAGTATCAAAACATGTAAAGTACACGATATTTGTATATGTAAATTTGTAACTGAAATAATGAATAAAGATTAAAGATTAAAGATTATTATTATTATTATTATTATTATTATTATTATTATTATTATTATTATTATTATTATTATTATTATTATTATTTTAAAATTATTATTATTATTTAAAGTATTTTCAATTTTTATCAAATGTAAAGATTGGAGATTTTTTGATTCTTTTAATATATGAATTAAATTTTTAAAAAATCATATTTTTTATTTTATTTTATTTTATTTTTTTAAAATTTTTTTGGTCCTTTTTTTTTTAGTAAGCTTATTTACTCAAATAATAATTAATAAGTAAAAATAGTAAATTATTAAATATAATTAGCTAATTAGCTTAATAAAATTAAAAAAAAATAATAATTTTTTTTAAAAAGTAAAAATTATTTTAATTTTTATTTATATATAAAAATGACAAAAATTAGACCAATTCACTGTATTTAAATTTTAAATTTTAAAGAAAATAATTAAACTACATTATAGTCTTTTTTAAAATTATTTTGTGGCTCTGTGCTGTTTTTTAATTTTCCTTATTATATTATTAAGATAAATATTAAAATTAAAAAAAAAAAACGAAAAAAAAAATACATTTATTTTTAGCGTTGGAACTCAGCACTTAAATTAAAAAAAAAATATATATTTTTATAATTAGAAAATAAGTAAATAGAGAAAGTTTGAGTTTTGAATAGAATATTAAATAATGAACTGGTCCGATTTCAAAAAAAAAAAAAAAAAAAAAAAAAAAAAAAAAAAAAAAAAAAATCACTTTGGAAGATAAATATTTTGTGGTAGATTCTGAATGCTGTTACATTTTAACCCTAAAGATTTTTATTCTCTTTAGTTCCTTTTATATATCCACCTCTACAGTACTGCATAATTGTATGGAACAAGTTAACTACATTAAACTTTTTTGAAAAAGTTTATATTTATAAATACTAGATAGCTAATATTTATTTTTTATATTTTTTTTTAATTAAATGAAATTTGGGATTAATAAGCGTTTTTATTGCGTCACGGTCACAGTCTTACTCGTACAGCTTGCAAAATAAATAAATAAATAAATAGATAAATAAATAAATAAAATAATAATTACATTAAAAAATATTTCTATTGAAATTTTAAAATTAATAAATTTCATATAACTCACCTGACTTTTACAGTAAATATCAACAACCATAAATGAAAAGTAAAACAGTGTTGCAGATTTCAAAAATTTAGCAAAAAATATCATTGGACGTTGAGTAACTTTTTCCTCCAGCCCAAAAAGATATTTCAATTTATTTTGATTTTAATTTATTTTATTTTTTTA
>SEYY01022365.1:37500-40000 GCA_009176605.1 Armadillidium nasatum
ATATATATATATATATATATATATATATATATATATATATATATATATATATATATATATATATATATATATATATATATATAGGGAGTTTCAGAATTGTTGGCCAAACCTGGCATATGGATATTCAGACTCCAACATTCTATGAATAATGGTTCCAAAATAAATGCCCAGCTCAGCAATTATAGTAACTTGAAATTTTTATTAACTACATACTAAGAAAGTCACAATGACTATATATATTCTAATGCATACACAACAATATACATGAGTAGCATAAACACAAATACATAAAGAGTTCACACAGTACTGTAGTATATAGTATAGAATATGTAAATATTTGCCCAACAGAAAAGCTCAACTGGTTTCAATCGGGAGTGCTTGGAGGCCATGCAATCAGTCAACCTCTTCCAACATATCGATTTAGAAACTTATTACCAAGATACTATCTGGCAACGAAACTAAAGCGTGGCAGAGCATCATCTTGTATAAATCAAAGGTTATGTCGAATGGCTAGTGGAATGTTGTCAAAGAGGGTTGCCAGCTTTTGCTTTAGAAAGGAACCTCCTGTTCGAACGTTCTGATAATCTATCTGGCCAAAACTCTGGTCCTGAAAGGTGATCATAAACTATACCAGTCCATACATCGCAAGAAAACTTCTGCTGATGTCGAGATTCTGTTGTATCTCGAGAATTGACAACGGCCATTCAATGTTCATTGTGAGTAATCATCATCGAATCCCTTGTATATTATGCCTCATCCGTAAAGAGGACATAAAAGAAACTGGATCATTTCAAAATCGAAGAAGCCATCTACAAAGCTGAAACCATGATGGTTAATCTTCAACATAGAAGGTCTGTATACGGTTTAAAGTTGTTCTTTCGAGGAGGGTACTCCATACTGTCTCATGCAAAACGTGTAACATTCTGGAATGTTTGCGTCCAAAGGTTCAGCTTGTTTATCAATACTGTCCTGAGTATTCCCTCCACTTCAGGAGTGCAGAAGTGTCTTGTAACACCCCAGTCTGTGGCTTGATATTGAAAGGTATCACATTCCTTGAGATCCTGGTGACTTGCCGTAAACGTTTCTTTCTTCAAACATTGTCGAATTGGATTGTTTCTGCATTTATACAATGAACAGAAGATTAATGTCAATCCAATTCCTACAAATGTGTACTCCTTACTACGTGATCGTATGTCATAGAGCAGCAAACATACAGTTAGTTTAGAGGTTACTGATAGTTTACGAATATTAGTTTAACATGATACATGACCAAGAATTTTCTTGGTTTTCTTACTTTCAAAGTCAATGAAAAAATGCAACAAAAATTACGTAATTGTTGATGGTCTTGAACAAAGCAATATGATTCTGCGCCACTTGTGACAAGTAACAGACACACCTCATACATTGCTAGTAATTCATTCATAACTACCTGCTATATGTTAACTGTCATTTCACACTTGTACCGTGAGTCATTCTCATTTTGGAGTTAGTACCTATTTTCAAGTCTCTTTTACTTTTGAACTTTTAGACTCCTTTTTCTTGTTCATAATATTTTTTTTCAAGTTGAGGTCTGTTCAACTATTGGTTTATGATTGGCCAAAAATTCTGAAACACTTTGGAGCAACTTTCAACTTTGTAGTATTTCAAATTGAGGCAGAGAAAACATGGTCGTTTTCGATGCCTCAAAAACTCAATTTCTCCATCTCACTACTCGATGCAACTTTCCATACAACTATGATATCTTCTTCGAAAATACATAACTCAAACCTTCATCTGTCCTTAATATTCTTGGTGTTTCTTTTTCTCGTGATCTTTATTGGAAGGATCACATTACTTCTCCTTCTAAACAAGCTTCTAAGAGGTTAGGTGTTCTGAGACGCCTTCAGAATTTCTTCACTCCACACCAGTTGCTTATTCTTTATAGAGATGTTGATCGCCCCTGTATGGAGTATGACTTACGCACCTGTAGTAGTTCCACTCAAACAAGTGGAGTCTAACACATTACGTTTTATCAACTCTTTCGCTCTCATCAATTCTCTACAGTCTTTTTCTACCCGTCGAATTGTTGTGTCACTCTCTCTATACTATTGCTATTACGAAGGTCACTGCTATTCAGAACTCTCCCGCAGCAATACCTCCTTTCTACACAGTCTCATCCTTTCTGTGTTCGACTCTCTGACCCCAGACTTAACCGCTATGCTCAATCTTACATGTGCTCTACTAGCAATTTCTGGAGCACATTCCCTTTATCTATTTTCCAACTTCTTCTAACTTTCACACGTTCAAACGCAGTGTATTGGGACATGTCGGTAGAAATTTGTAGGCCTTTGTCCTTTGCTCATCAGATAATATATATATATATATATATATATATATATATATATATATATATATATATATATATATATATATATATATATATATATATATATATATATATATATATATATATATATATATATATATATATATATATATATATATATATATATATATATAT
>SEYY01022365.1:47500-52500 GCA_009176605.1 Armadillidium nasatum
GGAGAAGAGAAGAGAAGTGAAGAAAAGAGAGGGCTACTGGAACTAAAACTTCTAGATCATCTTCCTAAAGTTGGAGAGTTTGTTTACAGAATTATGCGTGAAGAATAATATTAAATAAAGTTAAAAAAGAAAAAAAAATCGATTTTTCGGTATAATATTTCGCTATTTTTATGAAATTAAATCAAAAGAAATTTAATAAAATTATAATATAAAGTACTTTCGGCAGTTAAATGGAAATTTAAATATTAAAAGGAAAAAATAAGTTTGGATGAAGAATAGTTCTACGCAAGGTTTTAGGGCTGGGAACCCTTTTTATCCAGTTTTTTTCTCTCTTCCCACGTACGGTTGCAGGAATATGAATATTTCTGCAGTCAGCACCACCGTGCATCATATGGGATATGGTGCAGATTATAAACAAATATATATATATATATATATATATATATATATATATATATATATATATATATATATATATATATATATATATATATATATATATATATATATATATATATATATATATAGGGACCGACCAGGGCTGGAATTTGTAAAGAGGTCAAAAACAACTGAAATTTTAGGTTAAGAAAATAAGATATAATTTTAATTGAGATTTATTTAATTATAAGGAAGGAGCACAGTAGCCAACATTCGCTTAAATTATTGATTACATGCATTTTCTTCGAAAAAAAAATTCAGAAAATTACAGATTTTATATAATAAAAGTTTTAAAAAACGTATAAAAATTTTTGAATTTTTTTTTTTTTTTCTGATTCACAATAGTGATTCAACAGGTTTACTAAGGTAAGACCCTAAGTTAAAGTTTGAAAAAATGTAAGATATAAAATTATCAATTATCAATATAACCTGTATTTTATATATATCATTGCTAGTTTATTGCTGTGTATCAAACTTGTGTTATTTAGCTACATTATTTCAAAATTATCATTTTGTTTATACTTTCAGTCACTGTGGCTAAAAGATAAGCTTCAGCAGTATGAGAGTACTTTACAATGCTTCAGGATAGGCTCAAAATAGCTAAATGTAACATCTGTAGTCAGGAAATTAGAAGAGGACTTTCAGGTGCCCAAAGAAAAATTTTTTCAACCAAATCTTTATGAGGGCATCTAAAATCAAACACGAAGATGAATATTCACTAGCAAAAGAGGAGCGGTCAAAAGAAACAGAAAAGGAAAAAAAAAATATTGAAAAAAAAAAAAATCTTAATTTTTAAAAATATTTTGTTTGATTTAATCCACCATTAATAAGTATAATTTGCTATTTTAGCCCGGCAGGCCAACCTCAGTTTTCCCTGATTTTTAGCCGGGGCCAGGGGCCCCGGTCGGTCCATATATATATATATATATATATATATATATATATATATATATATATATATATATATATATATATATATATATATATATATATATATATATATATATAATATATATATATATATATATATATATATATATATACATTTACAATGGTGGGCAAAGGCTATAGACCTACCATTTTCCAACAGAGTTGGGGAAATACCGGAAACATGGTCATGTTAAAAACCGACATGTCCCGATACACAAAGTATAAAAGTGTCTAAGTCAAAGGAAGTTGGGGAAACAGATAAAGGGAGTGTGTTCCAGACTTTACCAGTAGAGTACATGTAAAAATGAGCATTGCGGTTAAGTCTGGGGTTTGAGAAGATGGACAGAGAAAGGTTGAGGATGTATAGAAAGTCGTGTATCATAAGCACTTATCAATGGATGTGGTATGCGACGGGAAAGAGCAGTCTCTGTTGTAATAGCGATAGTATAGAGAGAATGACGCAATAATTTGACGGGCAGAAAGGAATTGTGGAGAGGTAGAACTGCAAAAGAGTTTATAAGACGAAAAACCCTAGACTCCACCTTCTTAAAGAGAGGTGTATGAGTGGAACCATACCTGATGTGTAAGGCGTACTCCAAACAGGGGCGAACAACACCCTTAAAAAGAACAAGCAACTGGTATGGAGTGAAGAAATTCTGAAGGTGCCCCAGAACTCCTAACCTCTTAGAAGCTTGTTTAGAAAGAGAAGTTGCGTGATCCTTCCAAGAAAGATCACGAGATAAAGAAACACCGAGAATATTGTGGACAGATGAAGGCTTGAGTCGAGTGTTTTCGAAGACGTTATAGTTGTGCGGAAAGTTGTGTCGTGTAGAAAGATGGAGGAATTGAGTTTTTGAGGCTTTGATAACGGCCATGTTTCCCCTCCCCAATTTGAAATACGAGAAAGATCAGATGTCAGTTATTCCAGGGCTACCTTTTTCGCATCAGCTAACTGCCTTCAAAGAGAAATTAGTAATGACGGGTGGAGTAGTATAGAGAAGATCTATAATAGAAAGTAGAAAAATAGTTGCGGGTAGAACAAATCAGTAAGGAACACCACTATTTATAGATTTAAAGGAAGAACTGTGGCCGTCTGCAACAGCTGCTACAGGAAGATGGTCTCATAGAGAAGAATAGATATATTATTAATACGTATATATATATATATATATATATATATATATATATATATATATATATATATATATATATATATATATATATATATATATATATATATATATATATATATATATATATATATATATATATATATATATATATATATATATATATATATATATATATATATATATATATATATATATATATATATAGACAGATATGGTATCTGTATTTACAATTGAAAGCTTAACATTTTTAAGTCAGTTTAACAAAGAAGAGTACAAAAATTATTGCAGTAAAGCAAATCAGAGTATCAAGACGAAGTCTTTTCGCAGAATTACATAAATCTTCGCTGCAGAAATACATTGCTATACTTTGACCGCTGTTCTTCATCATTGCTGTTCCTTCGTAAGTAGCGAAGTCACTCGTTGGGTCGGAAACACTTACGCACGTCCTCGCTGTCCACTCGTGCGTGTCCCTTCCTGCAAATGAACATTTATCAAAATGAACATATCTAAAATGAACACATCAAAATGAACACATCAAAATGAACATATCAAAATGAACATATCAAAATGAACATATCAAAATGAACATATCAAAATGAACATATCATAAAATGAACATATCAAAATGAATCATATCAAAATGAACATATCAAAATGAACATATCAAAATGAACATATCAAAATGAACATATCAAAATGAACATATCAAAATGAACATCAAATGAATATATCAAAATGAACATATCAAAATGAACATATCAAATGAACATATCAAAATGAACATATCAAAATGAACATATCAAAATGAACATATCAAAATGAACATATCAAAATGAACATATCAAAATGAACATATCAAAATGAACATATCAAATGAACATCAAAATTTATTAAAAAAATCAAAAGCGTTCATAGACAAGGGATGGAGTGAAGTACCGGCATCGGTATCGGTAAGTATCGGTATATTTTTAGGTATCGGTATAGGTCAAGTTGAAAGTCTTGGGATCTGTACCGGTATCGGTATCGGAAAATTTTTTTGGTATCGCTCCATCCCTCATAGAATCATTTTTCATTTTGTTTTAGAAATTGCTATGAACCATTTTTTAAAGAATTATTCCCTTATCAGGGTGATTTTCATCCCACGAATCCTATCTACATCTTTTTATATATATATATATATATATATATATATATATATATATATATATATATATATATATATATATATATATATATATATATATATATATATATATATATATATATATATATATATATATATATATATATATGCAAAAAGCATATTAACACATTACATATATTCGAATGCAAATATTCAGAGGGAGGACATTCTCCAGTCCGAAACTATGCAAGTACTTGGTACTGGACATAACCAACGGGATGATAGGGTGGGCTAGAATATTTCTTTTCACTCCGTTCTCTTTGGTTTGTTACTTTTCTCGTTTAATCTTCTCAGAGCCTCTCTAGTGTACTCTTGAACCATATTTGAGTGCCTGTGCTCCCACTACCTCCCTCCTCTTTACATGTAGCTCACAAATTTACATTACTTTCAACGTTTTCAGAAAATATAAATGGGTAAGCATAAATCTTCCTTGGGGAGGCTTGGAGGGGCGACTTCCAAACAACACCCCTCTTTCACCTCTCACACCATCGTCACTTGGGAGATTACTGCCTCCGATGATGGGGATAGTACCGCCATGAATTAGCTGCCGGCTTGTCTCGGTGCACCGTTTTCTTTTTCCATTACTTTCTGTAACACTTGCGATTTCTTGTCTACTTTCCTCTTTATCGAACACCATGTTCTTCTATACCTTATTTCTTGTTCTTAAATGAAACTCAAGTGCTAGAGTGCTATGACAGCAAACCTTACTCCGTTACTTCCTCCTACTGTCTCTACTCTTAATTTTCATAGAAAGGCTGAAATATGTGCGAAACTATGTTGTTTGATCTCTTGTCTTTAATTTGGAGACTTCTGAATTCTCTATCTTTTGGCTTAAGTTCTCTTTCAATTCTATAGCTAAAGTCATATGTTCTGTTTATTTCTCACCTAATCCTACTGATTTTCTAAAGTTCTTCGACTATTTAAATTCCTAAATAGAACACATTCTTTCTCCTTTCTCTGGAATCATCACTTTAAATGATTTCAATGTTAACCACCGCCAATGGTTTTCATCTAGTTCTCATGAAATAGCTGGTGAACTCGCCTAAAACTTTTCTGATGGGAACAACCTTGTGCATTTGGTGCAACTTCCAACCCTTATTCCTGAGCATCTTATTGATGAATTCAAAATGCCAACTTTTGGGATCAAAGTCGTGTTCAAACTCCAAAAAGTCATAAATAATTTTTTGCCAAAAAAATATCAACTCTAACTGCTTCTTTCTCTATTTCTCGTGATCTTTCTTAGAATGATCACATTACTTCTTTTTCTAAACAAACTTCTCAAAGGTTGATTTTTTGAGGCTTCTTCGAAATTTCTT
>SEYY01022365.1:55000-60494 GCA_009176605.1 Armadillidium nasatum
ATAATAATAATAATAATAATAATAATAATAATAATAATAATAATAATAATAATAATAATAATAATAATAATAATAATGATAATAATAATAATAATAATAATAATGTTAATAATAATAATATATAATAATATTAATAATAATAATAATAGTAATAAATCATATATCCAGATTTAATGATTTCATATTAATATGAATCAGAATACGGACCGGGATAATTTTGAAATGATGAAGCTTAATTTAGTCGGAGTCTGAATTAAATAAGTTTGAATTGATTGAGCTGAATCATTTGTCTGATCCACAAATTTTATTTACAGGCTCCGCAACGCTCGTAAAAAGTCAAGTCGTATTGAAGAAAGGGCTCTGAATATCATTAAAGAGAAATGAAAAGCGAAAGGTGAGAGAATCAATGCTTGGGAATTAGTTAATAGCAAAACGACTGATCCTTATATCTAAAACTAAAATGAAACAATCTGAAAAGAAACTAGAGATGGAAACCAAAACTGACAGAGAAATGAATGACGCAACATTAGAGAGCCTTAAAATATATCAATCTCTAGAACACTCTCCAACTTTTATCTGTAAGATAAGTTAAAATCATCAGTGAACCTCTTACAATGGAAGATAAAATGGTTATCAGAAAGTAAAAAATATAATTCCTGATAATCAGCCATTTGATAATTGAAAGATAGAACTAATAGCAAGATTCATCGAGGGCTGTGGGTCACTCTTTGCTTAGAGTGATGAGAAGAGCTATACCCTTCTTCGGAATCGTGTTGACACACGTATGATCCCAGAGCTGTGGGACAACGTTTCAAATATTTAGGTATAAAAACAAGCTTTCCTAAAAAAAGGGAAAGATTAAAATGAGAAACTTCGTGCATTAACTAACGTCAGAACGAACCGATTTGAGAAGGCAGATTTTAATAAATTATTTAACAGGATTCAAAAAACTTTAATCAGAATGATAACCAGAATTATTACCACTACTGCTACCACTATTATTATTACTACTACTACTACTTTTTACTAATAATAATTATTGCCTGATAAAAATCTCAAACAAAATTAAAATTTTCAGAAGAGACAAAATAACTAGTTTATTTATCTTGCGATGCGATTCATTTCTAGTCTGAATTGTAAGAAAACGTGTGATTAGAGAGAGAGAGAGAGAGAGGGAGAGAGAGAGAGAGAGAGAGAGAGAGAGAGAGAGAGAGAGAGAGAGAGAGAATCCCCTAAATTATTGAAAGAAGAAAAAATAGCTTGCTTATCCCTTTTCTCTGGGACGGACTCGTCCTTTTAAAAATAAAGTAGGGAGCTTTTCAGAAAGAGATACTTCTTGAGTAGTGATGCATAAGTGTTTAAATAAAAAAGATAAAATAATAATAATAATAATAATAATAATAATAATAAAAAATCGGGGCCAATCAATCGAAGAACAAAATTTTACCTTTATTGAAAAATTAAAATTAAAATATTTGTTATTTAAATTTTTAAATTTTTTTTATTTTAAAAAAAAAAAAAAAAAAAAAAAAAAAAAAAAAAAAAAAAATGTAATTAAAAAAAATAAATAAAAAAAAAAAAAGAAAATATATATACTAAACGGTAAATATAAAACAATAAAAATGATAAAAAAATTTAAAAAAAAAAAAAAAAAAAAAAAAAAAAAAAAAAAAAAATTAAAATAATTAAAATTAATAATTTTAAATTTAATAATTATCAATTATTAAAATAATTAAAATTAATTCTTTTAACTCTGAACACTTACTTTGTCCCAATTTTGCAACAACGTAGAAAAAGAGAGCAAAAGTCACCCACAAACATTTATTCATACTGATAGAACTGCTGAAGAGAACTGTAATAATTATAATAATAATAATAATAATAATAATAATAATAATAATAATAATAATAATAATAATAATAATAATAATAATAATTATAATAATAATAATTATAATAATAATAACAATGACAATAATAATAATGATGATAAAAATACTACTACTACTAATAATAGTAATATATAATAATAATAATAATAATAATAATAATAATAATAATAATAATAACGAATAATAATAATAATAATAATAATAATAATAATAATAATAATAATAATAATAATAATAATAATAATAATAATAATAATAATAATAATAATAATAATAATAATAATAATAATAATAATAATTATAATAGAGTAACAATGATAATAATAATAATAATAATGATAATAAAAATAATACTACTACTAATAATAGTAATAGTGATAATAATAATAATAATGAAATAATAATACTAATACAATAATAATAATAATAATAATAATAATAATAATAATAATAATAATAATAATAATAATAAAAATAATTATAATTATAATAATTATAATAATAAAAACAATGATAATAATAATAATAATGATAATAACAATAATATTACTACTAAGAATAGTAATAATGATAATAATAATAAGAATGATAATAATAACGAAATTAATACTAATAACTTTAATAATAATAATAATAATAATAATAATAATAATAATAATAAAAATATCTTCTACTTTTGCTACTACTACTACTATAAGTATTAATGCCAATAATAATAATAGTTAAATTAATAAATTTAATAAATATTTAAAGATAAATTTAACATAAATTATAACAAATGAAAATAATTTATTATGAATTATAATTATTTTTTATATTTAAAGAGGAAAATTTAAAAAAAAAATTATAACAAATAAAAAAAATTATTTTATTACCTATTACAAATATAATAATAAAATTATATGATATATGATAATTTCCTCACCAATTTTATAGTTACCAATTACCACTGTTTTTATCTTGCATTCTTAGACTCTACAAGTGATCAACTGTATTCGACTATAATCAGCTACCTCGAACGCGAAATGAGGTCAAAAAGTAGTCAGAATACGACACCTATTTTTTCTGCTACCATGGTAAACGTTCCTAAACATTGAAACCATGGTTAAAATGGTTTCGTGAGTTTGGTAATAAAAAACCGATAATTGCATTAAAGAGTTACCGATGTCTTTTTTAACAAAGACTTGAAAACAAACCAAAGTATAATATTTTTCACATATTTATTGTATGTATTATTTTTTATTGCTTAAAAGAATAAAACTTTTAAAATATTAATATGTAAATAATCATAAATTTAATTCCAACACGAAACTCTTGTTTGTAAGGTTTTTTTTTTCAAGGTCGTAAATAATATAAGTAAAATATAATAGTAAAAATGGAATAATTAATACTAATTGCCATTACTATTATTACCATAATTAAATAAGTAAAAAATAATAGTAAAAATAGAATAACTACTACTAATTATTATTCCCATACTACTATAATAATATAAGTAAAATATAATAGTAAAAATGGAATAATTAATACTAATTGACATTACCATTATTACCATAATTAAAAAAGTAAAAAATAATAGTAAAAATAGGATATCTACTACTACTAATTATTATTACTATACTACTATAATAATAATGTAAGTAAAATATAATAGTAAAAATGGAATAATTAATACTAATTGCCATTACCATTATTACCATAATTAAATAGGTAAAAATAATAGTAAAAATAGAATAACTACTACTAATTATTACCATGCTACTATAATAATATAAGGAAAAAATAATAGTAAAAATAGAATTAATACCAAACTTCTATTACCATTATTACCATAATTAAATATGTAAAAAATAATAGTAAAAATGAAATAATTACTACTAATTGCTATTTACCATTATTACCATAATAATATAAGTAAAAAAATAATAGTAAAGTAGAATTGTTACTAATCGCTATTACCATTATTGCCATAATAATATTAGTAAAAAAGTAGCAAAATTAGAATAACCACTACAAATTGCTATTACCATTATTGCCATAATTATATAAGTAAAAAATAATGGTAAAATTAGAATATAACTAATCGTTATTACTCTATTACAATTATTACCTTAATAATATAAGCAAAAAAAAAAGAGTAAAATTATAGAATAACCTCTACTAATCGCTATTGCCATTATTACTGCTTTTACTATTGACACAACTTCTACTATGAATATTATCACCGTACTTCTAATGCTACTACTACTACGACTACTAATTATAAATAACAGCAACAACAACAGTAACGACAATTCTTTTGCTGTTACTACTGCTACCTATAACAATAATGATAAAAGTGAAAATAATTATAGAATTTATAATAATAATAATAATAATAATAATAATAATAATAATAATAATAATAATATATAATAATAATAATAATAATAATAATAATAATAAAATAACAATAATAACAATATAATTAATAATAATTAAAAAATTTAATAATAATATAATAATAATAATAATAATAATAATAATAATAATAATAAATATAATAATAAAATAATAATAATAATAATAATAATAATAATAATAATAATGATAATTATAATAATAATGATAATAATAATAATAATAATAATAATAATAATAATAATAATAATAATAATAATAATATATTATATTAATAATTATTACAGCAATATGATTAACAATAGTAATAATAATAGGTATAATGATAACAATAATAATAATAATAATAATAATAATAATAATAATAATAATAATAATAATAATAATAATAATAATAATAATAATAATAGTCATTGATGTTTACTGTATTTTTCGTCATAAATTATAATCACGACATCTTTTTCAAGACAACTAAACTTTTGTCATAAAAAATTTACAGTTTACAATTCACTGTAAATTAGTTCAATATTCTTAACATTATTTACAGCCTGAAACAGTATCGAAAGATAATAATAAAATAATAATAATAATAATAATAATACTAATGCTATTATAATAATACTGTTTTGCTTGTAATGAGAGGATTTCGTTATTTGCATTATTATTTGGTCAAATGCAGCATAATTTTTAGAATTGTTTCCGTAGATTTTAATTAAATGTAAGATAATAATAATAATAATAATAATAATAATAATAATAATAATAATAATAATAATAATAATAATAATAATAATAATAATAATAATAGTAATAATAATAATAATATTATTTATTATTATTATAAAATAATAGAAAAGGGATTATGATTTACATTTTTTATTTTATTTTTATTTATTTAAATTTAGTTTTTTTTTTTATTTTTTTTTATTCTTTCATTGAAATTTTTTTGTTTTTGAACCATTTACGACTTTGGAAGTTTTAAAAAAAAAAAAAAAAAAAAAAAAAAAAAAAAAAAAAAAAAAAAAAAAAAAAATTGTCATGGTTTTTCCCATTATTTTTACAGTTCAAAAGTAATATTTTTCAAACTATCTTCATTTTTGTTTCTCTCTTGGTTAATAATAATAATAATAATAATAATAATAATAATAATAATAATAATATATAATAATAATAATATAATAATAATAATAATAATAATAATA
>SEYY01022366.1:7500-15000 GCA_009176605.1 Armadillidium nasatum
TATATATATATATATATATATATTATATATATATATATATATATATATATATATATATATATATATATATATATATATATATATATATATATATATAATATATATATATATAGTATATATATATATATATGTATAGTGTGCTAACCCTCTAGCACATAATGCTATGGGGGAATCGAACCCGAACCCAATGGCACAAAAAGCATAGAGTTTTACCACTACTCTACTGGCATTTCAAAAGAGAAATTCAAAGAGGAGGATTATGAATAATAATTCACAAGAACAACTTCCAAGGACTTTCTCTCTACGCGAATTATATATATATATATATATATATATATATATATATATATATATATATATATATATATATATATATATATATATATATATATATATATATATATATATATATATATATATATAAGAGTAGAGGTAACTGTTCCAAAGTCACCCATATTGTGTCAATTAACTGCTGTTGTGAGGTTCGTCTTTCAAAGTGAAAGAGGTAATGAAGGGTGGAGTCATCAGCATAGGAGTAGTGGTGATGAATAATGGAGAGTAGGTCACTAATGAAAAATAGAAAAAGAGTTTAGGATAGGAAAGATCTCTGAGGAACACACTATTTATATATTTAAAGGAAATATCGTGGCCTTTTACAACAGCAGCAGCTATAGAACGATCAGAAAAAAAAATCAGAGAGAAGGTCACAAAGATAAGATAGATTACAATAGTGGGAATTTTGGAAATCAAAGGTTTGTGCCAACTCTATGGAAAGCTTTCGATATGTCCAGCGCCACAGGAAAAGATGCACCGAAAAAACCGAAGATCGGAGCACAAAGAGTCAAGAGAAAGGGAATGAAGATCACTAGTAGTGAGTTCCTTACGAAAGCCATACTGACGATCAGTGATAAGATTTGAAGAATTGAGGAGTTTCAAAATCTTCCTGTTAAAGATAGATTTGAAAATTTTAGGAGCTGAGGTTGATGAAACAGGACGATAGTTAAAGAGTTGGGAGGGGTCCCCCTTCTACGGCACAAACTCAATGAGTGTACGTTTCCAGCAAGGAGGTAATGTCGAAGTAGAGAAGCAGAGACGAAATAATTTTCCAAGGCAGAGTGCAAGCTCGGAAGCACAAGTTTTGATAACAGCAGGTGGAATACCACCAGTACCATACTCCTTCTTTTCTTAATGTTAAGCTCAGTGAGAGCATATATGACATTTTTTTAGAGGAAATTACAATATTAGGCATAGATGAGTTGGAGGGAGTTGAATGAGGCGGAATGGCTCCCGAATCGTCCAAGGTAGAGCTTGAGGTAAAAGTTTGAGCGAAGAGTTCAGCTTTAGTAGAAGATAAAACGGTGGTTGTCTATTCAGAAAATACTAGAGGAAGAAAAAAGGCAAAATCAAAGTTAGAGTTGACATTTTTTGCAAAATGTCAGAAAGGATGAGAGGATGAGGAACCAGAAATAATTATTACATTTACGGCGGAGGAAGAGTTTTTGGTAACTCGAAGAATAAACAGATTTTGCACGATTCCTTGATGAAATATAAGTTGAATGAGTTTCAAATGTTTAAAGATATTCATAATCCTTGAAGGCAGCATCCTTCGAAAACAAGCAGAGTTAAATCAAGGTTTGTTAGGTTTAGTTGATGGGAAAGAATATGAATGTAGGTTTCCATGCCATTCAGCACTTTCCGAGTGATTCCTACCACGGAAGAAATAATCCTTCCAATGGAAATCAGAGAAGTACAACCACAAGTCAGACTTGTAATCGCCTCCTAAGTGCCAGAAATGTCTCCTTGCAGAAGGCGAAGGTAACTCTTACGGAAGACTTGAGGAGACAGAACAAGAAACGGAGATAAGAAAGATGAACTCAGAAGTGGAAAGAGTTTAACAGTATAAGGATAACGATAAACTGATAAGACGTTCAGGGATACGGGTAGAGAGTTACACCAACTGCTCAAGATTGTTATGGGTAGAAAAGTCGTAGGATTATGAGAACTATCTGAAAGCCATTGGCTGTAGTGAACATTGAAATAATCTAAAATTATGATTTTGGAGGAAGGAGAAGAAAAATGAATGTGCTAAATTTTGGAGTTTAAATAGTCGAAGAATTTTTATTTTCAATAGAATTATGAGATAAATAAAAATAACAAATAAATTTAGTAGTAGTATTACAAGAGATCCTAAACCATAAAGTAGAGAATTCAGAAGATTCCAAATTAGAGACACGAGAACAAACAAAATTGTTACTCACATATGCCCAACATCCGCCTTTGGCTGGAAATTGAGGATAGAGACAATAGGAGGGAAGGAACAAAATAAAGTTTGCTCTCAACGCACCCTAGCACCTTAGTTTCTGTTAAACAATAGAAGAGGTTTAGAAGAAGAGAGGTGTTGCTCGTCAAAGGGAAAATTAGAAAATGAAAGAGAATGTTGCAGAAGTTAATAAAAAAAGAAGACCATGCACCGGGGCAAGCCGGATGCGAGTTCTTGGCGGCACCATCTCCATCATCGGAGGATGCCAACTCCCAAGTGATAATGGGGTGAGTGGTGGATGAAGAGCATTCTTTGAATGCCACCCTTCGAAGCACCTCCGATGCAGCTTTATGTTTCGCCATATTTGTTTTGTTTAAAATGGTGATGTATGAGTTAGCGTTTGTAAATTTTTGGGAACATGAGAAGAAATGGGGTGGAGGGGTAATAGACACTACAATATTTAAATTTTTTTATATAAATACCAACCAACTATAGTCTTCGAGTTCGCCAACTCATTATTTTCATATTTTCATCTGTGTTGTCCATTCACTGTGTTCATACTAATTTATAGCTGATAACATTTTTATTTTTTTAAAAATATTTTGTTACGTTATAGTTTGTATCGTTTGTTATTTTCTTCCTTTATTTGTGCATTACAATAATTTGTTCGTATATATTTTTCAGAAATTATAAAAATGGTTTTAGTATTTATAATTAAACCGAAGCATTGAGCAATTTGTTGGTCATAATTTATTAATTTATAAAGTTCTCATTATTATATATTAAAAGTTACATTCATTCTTTGCGAATTTAATCTAAATAAAAATTACTCTTAAGAGGAGCGCGATCAATCTATAATATATATATATATATATATATATATATATATATATATATATATATTATATATATATATATATATATATATATATATATATATATATATATATATATAATATATATATATATATATATATATATATATATATATATATATATATATATATATATATATATATATATATATATATATATATATATATATATATATATATATATATATATATATATATATTATATATATATATATAATATATATATATATATATATATATATATATATATATATATATATATATATATATATATATATATATATATATATATATATATATATATATATATATATATATATATATATATATATATATATATATATATATATATATATATATATATATATATTATATATATATATATATATATATATATATATATATATATATATATATATATATATATATATATAAATATATAATTCTTTATTGATTTCAGGATTAAGACCAGATTTATTCGATATCATTGGTGTTTATTCAGTGCTTGTGCGAACTGTAAGAACCACTATATATTCTAGACAGTCGTAGGAATAATGATCTGAGAATTTCAAAATTCCTGAGAAGTTTTCTTAAGCAACTCCCCATCCAATTTCCAGTCCCAAATGGCTAGCCATAAAACTCCATTCGTTCCATTAAAAATCAAAACATATCTAGAGGACCTTGTTTCAAATTTTCCTGCAACTGATTTATAGGAACGTTTTTGTTCTATAGATGTACGAGTACAAAATATCAAGCCAAAGCTTAATTCCTGTACTTATAATGAATCATTGTTCAGTTTGTATTTATTGTCATTGTATCTTTCACATTTATTATTGGTATTATTAGTGTTTTATATTTTTTTTTTATTTTTATATTTTAGTATTAAAATTTTTAGTGTTTTTCTTTTTACTATTATTATTATTATTATTATTATTATTATTATTATTATTATTATTATTATTATTATTATTATTATTATTATTATTATTATTATTATTATTATTATTATTATTATTTCAGCATTAATTTTAATATTAATATTTACTTTTTAATGATGGGATTATTTCTATTATTATTATTATTATTATTATTATTATTATTATTATTATTATTATTATTATTATTATTATTATTTATTATTATTATTTTTTAGAATTCATGGTACCTTTAGTTTTAAAATATATTTTTGCATTTCCCTTCCAATTCCCTAAAAAGTTTCTTTTAATTTAAATTTAATTTTCCCAATACAATACTTGAGAACAACTTACATCGAAAGTAAGAAGCAAATTATATTTATATTAATATTTTTATTTATATTTATATTTAAGTTTATATTTATTATATATTAATAAATATAATTATGTTTCTTTCTTTCTCTGTAAGTTGCTCTCAAGAATTATATTAAGAAAATTAAATTTAAATTAAAAAAAAAAAAAAAAAAAAAAAAAAAAAAAAAAAAAAAACATTATTATTATTATTATTATTATTATTTATTATTTATTATTATTATTATTATTATTATTATTATTATTATTATTATTATTATTATTATTATTATTATTATTTTATTATTATTATTATTATTATTATTATTATTATTATTATTATTATTATTATTATTATTATTATTATTATTATTATTATTATTATTATTATTATTATTATTATTATTATTATTATTATTATTATATCATTGCTATCATTATTATTATTATTATTATTATTATTATTATTATTATTTTTATTATTATTATTATTATTATTTTATAATTAAAAATACTTTTTAAAAGTGTTTAAAAAAAAAATAAAGACAGCGAGCCACTAATGAATACACAGCGGGTAAAATAATCCCAGCTCTTACACCGAGTTACCGAAAAGTCCATAACAGTTGTACAATGAAAGAAGTGTCTGTAGATCAGGTAACAGGCACATTTAGAAAGCAACCATATAACATCCTTACAAACTGCTTATGATGCAACATTTGTGTGAAGACTTCTTTGATAGGCGGATGGAATTTGGTGTACGGGCAATCAGAAAATTTTTAAAGTCAATGTAGAAGTTAATCTACAAAATGTACGATAATAGAGTAATACTAACCCCCAGTGGATAAATCTGACAAAGATTCAATTGAGGTGCTTCGATGGGAAGGACAGTGATATGAAGTGACATAATTATTGGACCCTTTACAATCACAGGTAATATTAATGCAGAAAAGTATTTTCACATGTTGCTAAAAATAATTTTTCCATCTCTGTTAAACGAGGACGACGACTTTGAAATTTACTTCCAGAAAGATGGTACCCCAATTCAACATAGTATTTTCTTATTTTAGTAGTTGAATTAGCGGTTTCCGGATTCTTAGATTGGTCAGCATGGTCTTGAGAAGTGGACTCCAAGGTCCCCAAATCTTACTCATTTTGATTTTTTCCTTTGAGTGCACGTGAAGGCCCTTGTATATCAGGAAAAGATACGAATCAAAAATATCTTGAGGAAAGGTACTGAAATCGCCATTACAAGCATAACTTAAGCCGTGTTAATTCATGTTCATCAACAGTGACGGTCACGTAATCGGGTCTGTTTTGAAAACAATGGGAGCCATGTGGAACATATTTGAATAAAATCTTTTTCATAAACCACTTTGTATTTCTCCTATGTATTTTTACTTACGGCCCACCTTATATATATATATATATATATACATATATATATATATATATATATATATATATATATATATATATATATATATATATATATATATATATATATATATATATATATATATATATATATTATGTTTCCTCTGGTGGGCAAAGGGCGGAGGCATACCAATTTTCACAAGAATTGGGGAATAGTTGAAAATCTGGTCGCTAACGGCTGACTTACACGATACACGGCATTTAAAAGAGTGCCAGTCAAAGGAAGTTGAGAAAACAGATAAAGGGAATGTGTTCCAGACTTTACCAGTAGAGTACATGTAAGATAGAGCATAGCGATTTAGTCTGGGGTTGGAGAGCTGGACAGAGAAAGGGTGATATTGGCTAGAAAGTCGTGTCGCTCGAGCCCTTCTCAATGGAGGAGGTACGCACGTAAGAGTTCAGATGTGCAATGTTCGGGGTAATAGCTATAGTATAAAAAGAGTGACACAACGATTCGACGGGAAGAAAGAGATTGGAGAGAGTTAGTAAGAGCAAAAGAGTTTATAAGACTAAAAGTCCTAGACTGCAGCTTTTTGAGAAGAGTTGTATGTGTGGAACCACACCAGATGTGTGAGGCGTACTCCATACAGGGGTGAACATCACCTCTATAAAGAGCAGGCAACAGAGGTGGGGAAAAAAAATTCACGAAGGCGCCTCAGAACATTCATCCTCTTAAATGCTTGTTTAGAAAGAGAAGTAATGTGATCTTTGAAGAAAGATCACGAGAAAAGGAAACACCAAAAATATTGAGGACAGACGGTTTGAGTTGAGTGTTTTCGAAGAAGATTTCATAGTTGTGTGGAAGATTGAGTCGAGGAGAAAAATGGAGGAATTGAGTTTTTGAGGCACTGAAAATGACCATATGGTCTCTGCCCCAATTTGAAAAGAAAAATCAGAGGTCAGTTGATCCAAGCCGATCTTTCTTGCAACAATTAATTGCTGATGTGAAGGGTGTCTTTCAAATTGAAAGGATTAATGAATGATAGAGTCATCGGCATAGGAGTAGATAGGAGAAGAAGTAATACAGAAAAGGTTATTGATGAAAATTAGAAAAAGAGTTAGGAATAGGACAGATACTTGAGGAACTTATAGATTTAAAGGAAGAACGGTAGCCGTCTACAACAACTGCTATAGAACGACCGGAAAGGAAGTCAGAAAGAATGTCACAGAGAGAAGGATAGATTCCGAAAATGGGAAGATTTGGAAATCAAAGCTTTGTGCCAGACTCTATCGAAGGCTTTCGATAAGTCTAGCCCGACAGCGAAAGGCTCACCGAAACCCCGAGGAGCGGAGGACTAAGAGTCAGAAAGTAAGGAATGAAGATCACCAGCAGAACGCTCTTTATGAAAGTCATACTGGGGATCAGAGATAAGATTAGAATAATTAAGGTGTTTCCAATCTTCTTATTAGAGATAGATTCAAAAACTTCAAAAAAGAATGGAGGTTACCTAAATAGGACGATAGTTAGAGGGTTGAGTTGGGGCCCATTTCTTCGGCACAGGCTGAATGAGCGCACATTTACAGCAAGAAGGGAAGGTCGAGGTGGAGAGACAGAGACGAAATAGTTTACCAAAGCAGGGTGAAAGCTCAGAAGCATAAGTTTTGAGAATCGCAGGAGGAATGCCATCAGGACCATACTACTTCCTAGTGTTAAGATCATAGGGTG
>SEYY01022366.1:17500-30000 GCA_009176605.1 Armadillidium nasatum
TCTTGAAAAACTAATCCTAAATTCTATCCTCCAATTCATCCCACAACAAAACTTCCAACACGGGTTCAAACCCAACCATTCCACCACCACTGCACTTACCAACATCATACAACCTATAATAAACGGACTAAACCATAAGCCACATCACAAAACTATATTAATAGCAATTGACATAAACAAAGCCTTCGATACTGTCCCGAGACATAATCTTATCCATAAAATCCTCCAATCCAACATCACAACAAATACTAAGAAATGGCTATCCAACTTCCTATCAGGCAGAACCGCCCAAATACAACAAAACGGCCTTAAATCACGTACCATCAACATAAAGAACGGAGTTCCCCAAGGAGCCATACTCTCCCCCACCCTATTCAACCTATACACAGCAGACCTTCCACAACCCCAAACAGCATTCCACCCACATCACTACATACGCCGACGACATAACTATTGCCACCACTCACGAAGACCTCTCCACCGCAACAACACTCACACAAGACTACCTAACACAACTCCAAACTTGGCTAGTAGAAAACAGGATGACGGCATCACCAAACAAATCCTCCATAACCCTCATAACAACAGACAAACACTTATCCAACACCTACCCACAAGTCCTACTAAACAACACCCCCATACCCTTCAACAAATCCCCTAAGATTCTCGGCCTAACATTTGACACTCACCTCACTTTCTCCAAACACATTCAAAATACCACCACAGCCGCAACCAGAAAACTCAACATCCTCAAAACAGTGGCCAACACTGACATACACAACAACATACAAACCTCAATTGCAATCTACAAACAATTTATACGCCCCACCATCAACTATGCCTCCCCCATCTGGCACCCTCTGCTCTCCGACCATAACTTAACGACACTCCAAATAACACAAAATAATGCCCTTCGCACCATTACCGGCTGCACACCTACAACCCCTCAACAACACCTTCATAACGAAACCAAGATACTACCTATAAGGAACCACCTCGAAATGATAGGCACCCAATTCTATGCAAAAACCCGTCTACCCACACACCCATGTCACAAAACTCTCCTCCAACCTACCAATCAAAGACTAAAACAACCTCCATCGTCCACCGGAACCTTTTACAAACGGATCCTAAATCGCATTCCCCCTCCTCCCCCCAATACCACAACAACCAAACATATACACACTCAACTAACACATTCATATATGATCAACAGACCTCCAAATAGCATCCTTAACGAACCCCCTCCCGAAATAAACCCCGACTTCAACAACCTCCCAAGACACTTACAAATCTCACTAGCTAGATTGAGATGCGGGCACCATCCAAACTTACAACATTACAAACACAATTTCAATTTAAACCAGGCAACATCTTCCACTTGTACCAGATGCAAAAGGGCCCCGGAGACCGTAGATCACTTTCTTTTAGACTGTCCCTCCAACTGTCGCCCCAAAACCTTCTGGGGCATCACCTCTTTGAAAGATCTCTGGACGAGACCGACTGCGGCGGGAGGCTTCATTAGCGAAGTGTGGCCGCCTCAACAAGGGGTGGTCAGGGGGTGAGAAGGTAAAAAAAAAAAAAAAAAAAGGTATATATATATATATATATATATATATATATATATATATATATATATATATATATATATATATATATATATATATATATATATATATATATATATATATATATATATATATATATATATATATATATATATATATATATATATATATATATATATATATATATATATATATATATATATATATTATATATATATATATATATATATATATATATATATATATATATATATGAAAAGTAAAATTTAATTTCTAAAGAATTCCTCTTTTAACTTTCTCTCTCTCAAAATCTCTCTCAGGAATATTCAAAATATTCACTTTTCGATCTCTCAGTATTCTCTGTTTCTTCTCTTTTTCTCTCCCCCTCGCTTCCTCTCATTCTCTTCTATACAAACAAAATATATAAATAAACCTTGTCCAAATCTTAAAAAATTCTCTTTTGTGTTTCATGTAATAATGTTTGCTTGAAATGATTCAATAAATCTTTTATTAGTCTACAAGATTTTCATTCCTTCCTTATGGTTAAAAAATAGAATGGTTTCATCCACTTTTGTTTGACATACTTCTCTCAAATCTAAATCATTCCAGATCCACTTATGTTCTGAACATTTTCGAGTTTAGAATAAATAACAAATTGAATCTCTGTTTTTACCGATGACATGACCTATTTATCTTTAGGATTCTATTTTATCTATCGTCATGTCAACGGCAAGTGTTTGACGGATTTGGCATCCCATTTTACTTTACTTCTGCGACTAATTTGCAACATAAGAAGCTAAATCCTCCCACTCTGTTTTATGTAGAATCTTACGTATTTTAACCCCATGTTTAATTACTGTGGCATCTCTTTCTTTTCAACTATCTCATTGCTGTGAATTTTATACCTATTGTTTTTCCCTCTGAATGTAATCAGTCTCTCTTTAAGATGAGACTTTACTATCACTTTAGGAATTTTCTTGCTTTCTAGAGTGAAAATTTTCATATCTTTTTATTTTGTTCATCTTTATATTTACAAAAGGCTTTGCCAATTAATAGAGGCAATATATATATATATATATATATATATATATATATATATATATATATATATATATATATATATATATATATATATATATATATATATATATATATATATATATATATATATAAAAAAAAATTAAAAAAAAAAAAAATATTGTTTTTTTTTTATTTTTTATTATCATTATTATTATTATTATTATTATTATTATTATTATTATTATTATTATTATTATTATTATTATTATTATTATTATTATTATTATTATTATTATTATTATTAGTAGTAGTAGTAGTAGTAGTTGTAGTAGTAGTAGTAGTAGTAGTAGTATCAGTAGTAGTAGATGAAAATGAAGGGTAGGATTGCGTTTTGGTGAGATAAATTAAAAATTCTCTTTTTTATTTAAAGAACTCACAAAATTATCAACAAAAAAAAAAAAAAGAAAATCATTATGTTGAAATATTTAATTATAAAGATTTTTAAGCTTTTAACTTCTTATTATGGGGGCTGAGAAACCCTCAAATAGCATTCAGCCTTTCCCTTAAAAGACATGAGGAAAGTCAAAAAAAAGCTAAAAATCGGAAAATGTAATGTTTTTGTTTATTGAAAAAAAAAATTTTGAAATATAAATTCTAAAACAGCAAAATTAAAATAAAACGAAGGGAAAAACTGAATTCTTTATTTTGTCAAAAAACAGAAAAAAGGAAAAATTTTGTTACTATGTCAATAATGATAAAAATAGTAATAATAATAATAATAACAATAATAATAATAATAATAATAATAATAATAATAATAATAATAATAATAATAATAATAATAATAATAATATAAATAATATTGTAATTTTTAATCCAGTCCTTTCCGATAATTAATAATTTTAAATAAATAATTAGTGGTAAGTGAACTGATTTTAGTGTTGAACACCAAATAAATTTTTTTTTCCTGTTACATTTAAATAATGAATAAAAACAAAATTTGGACTTGAAAATGCTTGCTATACTTGCTTTTGGGAGTCCTTGCTATTGTAGACTTTATAATAGTATGGGCTTATAACCCATGCCATTAGGAAGGGTGAAAACACTTTGAAACATATTATTGTGCTGTTATTTCTCGAGTACTTAGCAATTTAAAGTGTGTATCAGTTCAAAAGATTTTTAGTTTTTTTTTCTTTTCTTTTTTTTTTTTTTAAATATTTTGGCAACATTTTTAAAATAATTTTTTCCTGTTACTGTTTCTATGATGTTTTCTATGTAACTGGTGAAGATAATTTTTGTGTTGAATGATATTCATAGAGTTGCTTTTGTTTTAATTGTTTAGCTTAATAATCTATGCGTCTGAAGGGAGATTTTAATTCATTTTCCTGAAGTTGCCATTCTTGCCATGTGAGAGGTGATAATTCTCTTACTCTGATCCCAGTTAGTTAATATATGCTTACAAATAATAGGTGATTGCATGGATCAAATTTAATTCTGTGTCGTGATTATAATACAAAACCTCATCATTGAAGTATAAGTTATCTAAAGTCCACTTTTGTAACCTAGACTCCAATAGCCCTGCATTATTTTTCTGAAGTTTCAGATCCAAAAAGAGAGCTTCAATCTTATGTAGTAGGAGTATGCACTAAGCAATAGTTTACATCTCATTAAAATGATAATTGTTGTTCTTCTCTGTTTGAAGAAACATTCTTCTTCGTTGAAATAAAAAAGAAAATTGTCAGGATGTTCTGTAAAGAATAATAATAACTCTTTCTTCATTATGCACAAACTAAATTGCAAATGGAATGTAATGGTTCGCTTATCTTCTTTACCTTCAAAAACCCTTTATTAATAAAAAAAATCACCACACAGAAATAACAGTCAGTACTGAGATTTCAAGACTCCTTCAAAACCATGGGCACTAAAAACTATAAAAGTTCTTTATCAATTTCCAACTCAGTTTGTTTGCATGAAACATTATTGTACAACAAGTATGAAAATGTGAGATTTATAATTTTCCAGTAGGAACTTTCAAGCACTTCCTCGAAGCTAATGACACTTCTCCGCAAATAAGTCAGAAGTTTTCGGTTTATTTACATTCTTCCGAGATATTTTTATAAATATGCTACACAGCCACACGCGTCCTAATATCGTGTTATGAGAATTACTAATGGCATTTTGTTACCAACACATTTATTGCTAAAAAATGTAAAACTAAAAATAAGTAAAAATTTTCAATGTGATTATCAGTGATTTTTTAATTAGTACAGAATTGTTACATTCGTTTTCATAACATTTTGAGTGTTGAACAGCATTATCTTTATATCCAAATATATAAGCTTTTTAAAAACTGATAAAATATAGATATGGTTTTCAAATTGATCGTAGATTCATTTCGGATTCTTAAAAAAGTCAATAAGAATTGAAAACGGTCGAAAATATTTTGTTCCGAAGCTGAGATAGTGTTGCAATTTACATTATAATGATGCTATTTTATTATCAGTTTGAAAAATATTTCCTTCTTTCCTTTTCTAAAACAGACATTATTCCTTCAATTATTTCTTTCCATATTTCTTATATGTTGGTATGTACGGTAATCTAAATTTATGATTAATGTACAGTAGTAAGATGTCAATTCTTATTATGCTTATTACCTCTTAATAGCTAATTAACTTCAATACATAAAAATAGAGTATTATGAAGACTATTCATATATTCACTTCAGATCTTAAAATTTTTTATTGCAAAAGCTGAGTTATTAAAATTGATATCCTAATAATAATGCAAGCCTAAAAATTAGTAACAACCCTTTCTTTTATTTACTTTGCTTCATTGCATCATATTGAAATAAATTTCCCATCTTATATTGTGAGTTTTCATAAAATTCTAAATATATTTAAATGAAAAAATTTTGGTATTTTGAAACTTTCTCATGAAAGAAATTTTTTAATTTTTTCTTAGTCATATCGAACTATAAAATAAGTAGATTTTCTATTCCAGAAAATGTATATGGACTCATCTGGCTGTAGTAGTTTTCCTTATGAATTAATCAAACGAAGAGTTGATGCTTGTATGAGATCTCCAATCTATGGCTGTTGCAGATACGATAGATAGATATAGTATGTATGTATGTATGTATATATGTAAGTATGTATGTATGTATGTATGTATGTATGTAGGTATGTATGCATGTATGTATGGATGTATGCATGTGTCTGAAAATGAAAGATCTAATTTTAAATCTAAAAGGATAAAAATAAAAATAAAGAAAGAATGTTTGTAACTTGATTTCTTTTAATTTATTGGTTTGTCTTTCCTGTTTTCAAGGAAAGAATAAATTTTCCTCTTCTTTTTTTTTTTTTTTTTTTTTTTAATCTCACTCGTAAAGGTCACAGTTTTTAAATAAAAAAAAACTAGATTTTTTTATTTTTAGTTTTTACTTATTATTTATTTTTCTATCTCTTAACTATTATTTTTTAATCTCACTCGTATAGGTCACAGTTTTTAAATAAAAAAAAATTTCGTTTTTTTTTTTTTCTTTTTTTACTTTTTATTTATTTTTCTATCTCTTTACTATTATTTTTTAACTTTATCTGCACATTTTTCCCATACTGCGCATCCACATCTTCTTTCTGGATTTTTTCCTTGCTTTTCTTAAGCTAATAAACTTCTTTAATATTTATTTTGTTCATATCTTTTTTACTTTTCTTTTTATCTGAAATTCAGTAAAGAAGGAAAAGGTAAATGAAATCCTTAACAGTAATAATAACAGACTAAAAAGTACGCGTTTAGCCCTCTACCTTTTTTGCATCTCTTTCCTTCAAATACAATATTACAATATATATATATATATATATATATATATATATATATATATATATATATATATATATATATATATATATATATATATATATATATATATATATATATATATATATATATATATATATATATATATATATATATATATATATATATATATATATATATATATATATATATATATATATATATATATATATATATATATATATATATATATATATATATATATATATATATATATATATATATATATATATATATATATATATTATATATATATATATATATATATATATATATATATATATATATATATATATATATATATATATATATATATATATATATATATATATATATATATATAATATATATATATATATATATATATATATATATATATATATTATATATATATATATATATATATATATATATATATATATATATATATATATATATATATATATATATATATATATATATATATATATATATATATATATATATATATATATATATATATATATATATATATATATATATAACTATATATATATATATATATTATATATTATATTAATGATTATCCATCTTTGCTTCAAAGCAATAAAAGGAAAAAAATGATGTTGAATAATTTAACTCACAAGTTCAATCTATTCAATCAATTCAGTACATAAAAAACATAATATTGTGAGTGGACAAATTTGTTATGAATGAACCAAAAATTTATTCATGACCAAATATTTATCTCAACAAATAATTCTAATAATAAAAAAAAAATCATGAAAATAAATAATAAATCACGAGCAATATCAAAATTATGAATAACTTATTTTCTCTTTTAAAATTATTTTTCTTGCTATTATTTCACAGTGAGAAATATATATATTTTTTTCACATGAGTATATTTGTGATTAATTACATGTTCGTTTGAAGGTTTTGCAATCCCATACACACACACATACACAAAAAAAAAAAAAAAAAAAAAAAAAAACTTCTTGGAGATCAAAGAGCGAAAATTAAATAAAACTCCGACAGAGAAACTCAGAGAATCTTTGGTGAGATACTTTTAGTGTCAACATTTTTCACAAAGTTTATAATTTTTCTATTGAACTTTTTTCCTTATATTCTTTATTCGTTGAAGAAGAAGAAAGTGAGTATGCTATCTATAGGGGAAGCAGAGAGGGTTGGGATCTCTGAATTTCAATAAATAAAATATAAATCTTGAAATTTATATAAATGTGTGAGCACAACAAATTTCTTCATAAAAAAAAACACAAAAAAGAAAACTTTTTTCTCTTTATAGAATTTTAAATATGTTCGACACATAAAAAGATAGTTCCATATCGGCACTAGTCGATGGAGCGACCTCTTCCTCCTTTTCTGCCAATTATGGTGTTCCTCAGGGTTCTGTTCAATCTCCAATTTTATTCTTCTTTTTCATCTATAATCTTCTCAGCTTCACTTCTCTAACTCTGTTCATTCTAATGTCGGTAAATTAACTCTCTATTGTTCTACTCATTTCAAATCTTCTCCTCCTTTTGCTTCTACAATTGGTTCTCGTCTCCAGCTTTCTGACCCTGTTCTTGCCGACCTGGATGAGATTTCGCGGTGGGGTCGCCTAAGCCTTGTAAAATTCAATTCTTTAAAAAGCTAAACTTCTTGACATCTCCCTCTCCAAAACACCTCCCAACTTTCCTATCTCGTTCGACGGCTCTCCTGTCTCACCTGTGAACAACATAAACATTCATTTACTGAAGATAAACAATAATATCTTGGAAACCACATATCGCAATAGTTGCTATAGGAGTTTCAAAGAAGATGGAAATACTGTTCATATTACGGGAATTGTTTCCTTCAGAACTGTTGGTCTAATTATATAAGGGTTTTATCCTCCCTTGTATGAAATACTCTTCTCATATTTGGGGGGGGGATCTAGTTCCTCCCTTCTTTTGGATAAGAATGAGTCTAAGTCTAAAAAATTTATAAACTCTCCTTGCTTTCAAACTCAGTTGACCCACTGTCAGTGCGACATCATGTTGATTCACAATCTCCTTTCTATAAATTCTACAACTGCAGGTGCTAGAGAGAATTGACTTCTCGCATTCCACCACCATTGCGCCGCCCTCGCAGCACATAGGATGCCATATTTCCGCATGAATTTTGTGTTAATATAGTAAACCCCAGACTTGTCAGTTATGGTGCCTCTTTTTTCAATTAAGCCACTTCTGTTCTGTGGAACTCTCTGCCATCATCTGTTTTTACTGCTGCATTTAATATGCCTCTTTAAAGCCTCGGTCTGTTCACCTGAGAGATTTACGTTAGGCTAGGGCTTGGGTGGGTTTTCTATATTATTTCTGTCCCCTCCTATAAAACCTATTGAGCGGTGGTAAAAAAAAAATAAATAAAAATTTGTTTTTCACATTTGAAAAAGGAAAGTAAGCCAAGGTTTCAAAAGCTTGCTATCTAAAATAGTTTTTTCAAAGCGTTCCATTTTTCCTTTTTATTTCTTTATTATTTTTATAGTTTTATTATTCTTTTTGAGAAAAAAAAAAAAAAAATATATATATATATATTATATATATATATATATATATATATATATATATATATATATATATATATATATATATATATATATATATATATATATATATATATATATATATATATATCACAAAAGGCAAGACAAATGTACTAGAAAATATAATTTTATACTAGAGCAATGGAATCACTTAAGATTCCTCATCATCATCATATTATTTAAAAAAGTATGAAATAAAACTGACAGAAGGATACGGAATTAAGAAGAAACACAAATGGAAAGAAAAATGACAAATACATTAGCTCTGAAGAAGAAAAAATTTGTAGGAGTCTGAATAGAATTCTCACCTTTTTTTGAATCAGCTTTTGTAACCATTTGTATACAAGGTTTCCAGTGACTGTTAAGTACATTAATATTAAAGCAGGGTTGTCTTTAAAACTTGGAAGATGATAAAAACGACTGAGATAGCTGGGAAGTGTATTTGATATATATATATATATATATATATATATATATATATATTATATATATATATTATATATATATATATATATATATTTATATATATATATATAATATATATATATATATATATATATATAACTTTTATACAAGATGAAGCTCACTAGACTCTGGCTTCCTAGCTGAAAAATCCTATAAGCATCAGGCAGAATTGAATCGGAAAGTTAAGGACAAGTGGATTATCTAGATGCAAAAAGAAGCAAATTTCAAGTGGGTAAAAGATGAGAGAGCAGATGAGGAAACTTAATGAAAAAGTAAGAATAGAGCAGGAAATAAAACAGAAAACGTGAAAATAATCACAATTAACTGGGAATAGAACAGTTGCCTATCAACAGCTGACTAAACTGAACGATTTAAGAGAAAGACATACAGTACCTGAGTGATAAAAGTGGAAGAGGAGGAAACCCGGAGGAAAGGAACCTTGAGAGCAACGGCGCATGCCATACCCGATAAATAAAAGTTTTGGATATCTCAATCTCCAAGAGAAAGGGGCTATAGATATTAGTGTATCACCAATTGATGATCCTGAGGTATAAGAGATGTGAATTCAGAAGAGAATGGAAACTTCAAATATCTTGAAAATGACAATAAGTATAGATTTAAAGATCTTAGAGAGAAAAAAAGAATGAGAAGCAATCTCCATCACTCCTTCAAACCACAAAAAGGAATATAATCCGTGCCTCTTGTCTTTTAACATTTGCAGATGATAACCCCCTATTCTGTATAATCTCAGGTAAACTCCTGCAAAACCCATGAGAATGAGGAGGAAAGGCTGCGAGTGTCTCATTATATATATATATATATATATATATATATATATATATATATATATATATATATATATATATATATATATATATATATATATATATATATATATATATATATGTGTGTGTGTGTGTGTGTGTGTGTGTGTGTCTATGTGTGTGGGCTTGTGTGTGAAGTATTCGCACTTAATATTTTTCTGTGTATTTTTAAAGAGTCATGTAAATATTTGCTTTACGTATAAAGTTATTAAACTCAACACTCCGTGAAGCTTTTTTTTGTTAAGGGTTTTACTTCCAATTATTTTAATGATAGTTAAAGATTTTCTCTGTAAATATTAAGTTGAATTTGGAAAAACTTTGTAGATTCTTATTTACATTAATATATATTTTAATTTATTTTTCTTTCTTAGTAATTTGAAAACTTTATTGGAACCTATTGAAAACTCAGTATGAATTGAATAAAAACTCTTTTACATATATTTTTTAAATTGAAAATTTAAATTCCTTCTGATATGAACATATTTATAAACATTTTGCTATAGTTTTGGAACGTTAACATTTTCAAAAATTTTTTCGAGAGGTAGTAAAGGTAAACCTGGTCACAGCGATTAAACGCTTAGTACTTTGATGATGATTCTCAGTTGCAACATACAGTGGTTCGACCCCTGAGGTTGCAAATCATCTTTGTTTTCTCATAATTGATCTATATTTACTAACAGTAATTGAATATATATTTCCAAAACCATAAGTCCCAACTGGCCTCATCTGCAATCAAAGGAAAGCCTTTTTATTAAAAAATCAAAATTTTTACTAATAGTTCATAAAATACAGAGAAATAAATACTTATTAAACTATAAAATTGAAAGAAATTAAATTTTACTTGAAGGCATTTGTCAACATGTGAAGACGACATGATCAACTTTGCAGCCTTTTAAGACTTGATGCATGTATGACACGTACAAAGCTATGATGATAAAACAGTAAAAGCAAAATATCGAAAGCATAAAGATGGCATCCTCTAAATTGCACATGAGCAGCATCTACATGATTGGACAATCAGTAAATAGAGTGATAATACAAACATTTCCTTTAAAATCTTGTTTATTAATGAAGCAAAATTTTTATGTCAATGGAGAGTTTAATCGGAAAACGTACGATATAAGAATAATATTAACACTTACGGGATAAGTCCGGCAAAGATTCAGTGCTGGTAAATTGATGGTGTGACCTGAGATGTAGGGGTGACGGACTTATTGGACTCTTTAAAATCATAGGTAATGTTAATGTAGAAAAGTACCTTCGCATGTTGCAAGTAACGATTTTTCCCAACCCTGTTAAACGAGAACTGTGAATTTCCAGTTTACTTTCAACAAAGTGTGGCTTCATCACATTAGGGTATTCAAGTGCGTCAGTGACTGTATCAGAAGTTCCAGGATTTTGGGATTGGTTGACGTAGTCCTGTGAAGTGGCCTTCCAGATCCCCAGATCACATCCTCCTTAATTAATTTTTTTCTTTGGGGCTAGGCGAAAGTTCTTTTGCATCAGGAAAAGATTCGAGAACTAAATCATCTTGAGGAACATATTGAAAAAGCCCTTACGTGCATAGCTCCGCTGTACTAATGTGTGATCATCAACAGTGGCGGACAAGTGTTGAGGTCAGCTTTGAAAATTATGGCAACCACGTTGAATATATTATGTAAATAAAACGTTTTTCATAAACCACTTTGTGTTTCTCCTATTTATGGTAACTTATTGCCCACCCTAAATATATATATATATATATATATATATATATATATATATATATATATATATATATATATATATATATATATATATATATATATATATATATATATATATATATGGTGTGTGTTGTGTATTATGTCTGTGTGTGTGTGTGTGTGTGTGTGTATTCTGGCACTTAATAATTTTCGATTTTGGCTACAGAGTAACTAAATTAATTATTTATTACTTGATTATTTACTAATCTTTTAAATTTTAAAAATTAATATTCTTTATTAGTTAATATTATTATCATGGTGAAACTTCAAACTTCATAAAATCTTCCTTAAAGCAAAAATAAGGGTTCCTATTATTAATTAATATATATATATATATATATATATATATATATATATATATATATATATATATATATATATATATATATATATATATATATATATATATATATATATATATATATATATATATATATATATATATATATATATATATATATAT